>JAHPZR010019327.1:0-2500 GCA_019787425.1 Platygyra sinensis | reverse complement strand
ATACTGTGTCTGTATTGTTACTCATACTGATGGAATTTTATTTCTGTTCAAGATTCGTCGTGCTGCAGGTAAGACTCCATATTACTTTCCTGAGAAGTTTGGCACGCTGGTAGGCGTCAAGAATCGGCCCACAGAGGAGAGCAAACAGGAGTTTATGCTGACCTATGAAATCGATGAGGTTATGACTAGTATGGTGACGCTTCAAATCAGCGCCGACGATATCATTCTTATATACAACAGGTTCGTCAGTACAAGAAATAAAATGTTGGATGTTTATAGTGGCTAACCCACTAAGTAGTACTCAGGCAAGTCACTTAGACGGAAAGAAAGAAATATTTCACGGACTAAGCATAATAAGCTTCAAAATCCCATCTGGTCAGATATGTCCAGAAATGCAGGTTAATGAGATGCATGCTCCTTATAATAAGCATCACAAAGTGTCCCCTTTCCTATAAAGTCACCAATACACCCATAATTCGGTCAAATATGAATATGAAAATGACACTTACTCGTAAAGAGCATTAAATCTCATTAGCCCGCATTTCTGGACATAAGCGCAACTGGCGCGAGACTATTGTTGCCGAATTGTTGCAATATTTAACAACATACAATTTATATTCAGTAATTCATGTTTTGTTCAGCAATCGTCATTTTACATTCAATGTTTTCTCTTTTTGTTCAGCAAAACTCATTTTTAATTCACTGATTCATATTTTTGTTTAGTAACTGACTTACTTTATGTTCAATGATTTTTATCTTATTCAGTAAATGATAATAAATTCAACACTGTTTTTGTTCAATAAAATTCCCAATTTTGCGTGCACGCCGTCAATATTTTATTCAACTCGTCCAATTTTTATTCAATAATTTCCGCTGTCCTATTGGTCAGCGGATGAACAAAGTGACTTTAAAAAAATGGCGGTAAAAGCGGCGACTGAGGAAGTTACGTGGAAGGACGTACTTTCCTCCATTGATAACCTGTTGATAGAGACGGAAATCCAAGATAACAATTCTGATTTCGGGTTCTACGAGGCTGCACTAGTCCTCAGTACTAGTTCTCAGACATATACAATACTGGGGAGCAAAAGTAAGCCAAATGAGACGAAGAACTGTAAGTTTGCCAGATTTTGAATTGCGCGAGACGATTCATTCCGCAAACCCAGGAAGACCACCTTTTGTCATCGAAAAGGAACTACAAGAGGACCTCCGGAGCGCTTCCTACACATGGACAGACATTGCGAAGATGTTACGAATTTCGCGCTGGACCTTGTATAGAAGGGTAAGGGCCTGATTACGGAATGAGCCGGGCTGGCTCGGTTAGCCGGGATGCTTCGGTGTGCCGAGATGACTTTCAGGCCGGTATTACATGAGGCGAGCCAGCCCGGTTGATCGGTTGATGGCTGATGCGATAAACCGTGGGAAATCGGAGCGGGCTTGATTTTGTACTCTCATTGGCTTAATAAGCCGGGCTGGCCCGGTAATTGCGATTACATGAATAAAATCTCAGCCCGGTTAGGCGGGATCCCGGCACCGCGATACCGAGATCTCGGCTAACCGGGCTGGGGCCCGTTTCTCGAAGCCCCCGGTAATTACCGGGCCCGTTAAGCTGTTTCGTTTTCCATTTCAAATGGGAGTTTCAAAAGGTTTGAATATTATGCAGTAAAGTTATTAGCTAAAGAAACAAAATGGACTTTGTTAAAGTTCAGAACACATCCTACTTTTCTTGAGATTTTGATTTCAAAATCTGATTTCGGGCCCGTGAAGTTACCGGGTCTTTCGAGAAACGGGCCCCTGCTGGCCCGGTTGTCATGTAATCGCGGAGTTGATTTTTGTTGCGTTTAACAAACGTGCCGAGATCCCGGCAAACTGATACCAGCCCGGCTAACCGGGTTAGCCCGCCTCATGTAATCAGGCCCTAAGAGATCGCCCTAAGAGAGAACAATCTGGAGCACTTAAGTCGATATTCGGATAGTTGAGATGATGAACTTTTGCCCCCCAGTATTGGTATATGTCTGTAAGCAAACAACACAGCTGACCTAAAACTTGACCAACGTTCCTGTCTAAATCCAGTCCCATATCAACTATAGCAAAGATATCAGTGACGTCACCTATTGTTATTAATATGCCAACCAGAGAACTATTGGCTGGTGAAACAAAGAGTACTTTTGTTTAACGTTTTCAACATTGAAATAACAAGAACATTGTTTGTAAACAAATATCTTCGCAATTGCACGCAAGACAGATACCGCCATTTCTAGTCTGTTGAGGACTAGTGGAACCCTAAATCAGAATTCAGGTTACCTTGGATTTCCGTCTCCATCAAAGTACGTCCTCCCACGTAACTTCCCTAGTCGCCGCCATCATCACCATGTTTTTTTAAGTCACTTTGTTGATCCTCTGACTAATAGGACAGCGAAATTGCTTGCACTACAAAACTGGCCCGACAAAAAGCGGCGCCTAGGGACGTTCCCTGTATGACGAGCGAGACCGTCCACTTGTC
>JAHPZR010019324.1:0-30696 GCA_019787425.1 Platygyra sinensis | reverse complement strand
CAATCATGATGTTTAAAGTCAAGAACGGTTTGGCGTCCCCATATGTCACGGACTTATTCGTTGTCTCTAGTACTCATTATAATTCAAGAAACTCAGACTTCATAATACCAAGATTCAGGACAGTTGCACACGGTAAACACAGCCTGTCGTACCTAGGCCCGCTCCTATGGTCAAAACTCGAAAAATCTATTCGGCTGTCTGACTCACTGGAAATTTTTAAAAAACGAATAAAACAAGTTAATTTCAATAGCCTACTGGACATTGAATGTAAAGACTGTTTCTTATGTAATAATTAACCAATCATTTTAAACATGTAAATACACATACATACATACATACATACATACATATAAATTTCATATCTTGTAGTTTTTAAAGTAATTTTGACACTAGGTAATTTAGGTGTCCCCAATTAGCTAGCGCACGTTGTACGCTAGAGATTTTGACACGTTGATAAAGTTATCATATCTTATCTTATCTCAGTGTAGAGCAGAAAACAGTCGTCGGAAACGTGAATTTATCAAGCAATCGTGACTATAATCATGGTGCCATTATAAGAATTTATGGGATATAAACGAGGTTCTGTTGCTCCTAAATGAACATGGGGACTCTTCATTTTTATTTCACAATTTAAATTCCTAGAATATAAACAATCAATAGGCAAAGTTAAAAAAGCTCAAGGCAAGTTCTATTTCGGTGAAATGACCTTACAACACAGAATGACATAAGTGTCTCTTCTTTAGTGTTATGACGCCGGGTTTGAATGCGTCGATCGAGACGAGAAAGAATGGGACGAGGAAAAGCCGACGGAGAGTGGTCTGGACCTTGGTGGTACTGTAGACATTTGGACCAAAGTCAAAAGCCTCTTCAATAAATTTGGCGACATTCTTAAATTTCTGAAAACACCTGGTGGCATCGCTAGCATTGTGGGAGTACTAGTGGCTTTTGGCGCATTAAAGGCTTGTCTGGGCCTGAGAAAAAAGGGGGCTGCCGTAGCACGGTTCGGAATGGGCGGTGTTAAAAAGGGCAAGAAGGAAAAGAAAGACAACACTGGTCAGATTGTGGTGGTGGAGTACAATGAACAAGGGGAGGAAATCGATCCCGTCACGTAAGTTACATCATAACAAATTTTGTTTCTGTTTTTGTTTCTTTTCTCTGGAGGTATGACTCGCCCACATCAATAATCAGAATATCAAGATTCAGGAAACTCAACGCGAGTCGTCACTTTCTGTATTAATTTTTATTTCTTAATTTTACATGTGACAGTTAACTTTGTTTGGTCAACAAAATATAGAGCTGACTTTTGCGTTTAACTTAACTTGCTGTGCGAACATCTTTCTTGGATGCTTGGTGACCCCCACTTTTTTTCGGCAGATCACTTCCTTTTCTGATTCTTTCCATATTACTAGAAAACAAAAAAATCTCTAAGTGGGAAGTTTTAATTATTTCTCATACACGTTGCATTTTTAAGTCTAATGCTACCTGATTTAATGACATGTAGCAAAGATCTATCAAATAGGCCTATACGTGTTCTGTTAAACACACATAACTTAGATATGACTCTTCAACTTAAATATATGCCAATAGTAATGAATCCGGCCAGAATCGCCTTGAGTGACTGGAAATTCTAGAAATGCTATGATCTGTCTTATCATTTTCTACAAGCAGTCAAAGTTTTAAAAAAATCTGGAGGTGGAAACTTTTGGGCGCGAACGTCCTTAAAATACACAAAAGGGTTGCGCCTGTCAAACAGGCTAGCTGCATGGTTTTGAAAAGAGAAACTGTGCAAATTAGCATAGTGTTTCTTTAGGCCACATCTCCTGATTTTTCAAGTAGGAATTAAGAACGCCTGTTATTCACCAACTGACACTCTTGAAAAGTAGGTTGTGTTTTTAACGAAGGTTTTTTTTTATTTTTCATAGAAAAGACGTGACCAAATCGCGAAACAAGGCCAAGGAATTTCTGTTCAACTTAGTTTTCTTTCTCATTTTTCCCTTGTTGCCGCTATTCAAGCTCTGCAGAAAGATTGCGAAATGCTGTAAAAAGGATCAAGACAGCAAAAAGGATACAAAGAAACAAAACAAGAGCAAGGAAAGTGACGACAAAAAAGGTCCAGAAGTGGAGATCTTAAAGGACAAGAGCATTTTTAAAGATGACCAACCGCCTGCCCAAAGGGGCCCCAGCAAAGAAATCATGTCAGGATTTAAACGAAGACACACTGGTACGAGTGGCAACGAAGATAATATTGTGAGCAGCGGGACCCCACACGGGAGCAAACACAAAATGGATGCACCAGGAAACATGCGCAGTAGTGAAGAAACAGCAGGGAGGCCCTCTACTAGCAGCAGGGGCACCGGCAGCCAAGACAAGGTGCAAGTCACAACAACTCCAGGAAACATGCGCAGTAGTGAAAAAACAGCAAGGGAGCCCTCTACTAGCAGCAGGGGCACCGACAACCAAGACAAGGTGCAAGTCACAACAACTCCGCACAGCACAAACACCACCGTGGATCAGAAGGCTGTGCCTTCACCGCCTCAGGTGGGAAATGTCCTTGTTAGTAAGCTTTTGTGGCAATATTTGAAAGTCGCAACAACTAAACCTAGTGTGAAGTAAACTCGAAATTATTTCAGCATTTGTTTACATGCACTGTTTAAAGCATACTTTACCTTGCAAAAAATATCGGAGGTTATATTTCAGATGTTCAATTTTCAGATATGTTTTATCTCATTTCGGAAAAAGCTTCGGACAATTTACTGAAACATAGCTCCAGTAAAATTTTCGCGTGCAAAACACGAATTAGAGTGAAAAAAATCCAAACTGTGAAAATGAGTTTTACTGCACCCTCACAGATACACCGACCTTAAAATGACAAAAATTCTCAAGCAGTGTCCTGCACTAGAGTTCGTTCCACAAAAGAAACTAGCAGTTTTGGAGCTGTGGAAAAGTTTCATACTGTACTGCAAATATTTCGGACTTTTAAAATTTCAGACGTTTAAAAATTTCGGACAGTTTTTTTTTAAACACATTTTATTCCGAGATTGAAATCGTCCGTATTATTTGCAAGAATGGTAAACAATTATTTCTCCTTCCTGACTGCAAACATAACTCGTGTAGCATCAGTTTTATCATTTCATATCCCTCACTACACTGAAGTTAATCCATTGTTTGATGATGCAGGTTCCAGAGGATATCAGAAAGTTTACTGAGTCAAACACGTTAGTTTATCACAAATTCTTCAGTACAGACGCTGTAGCCGGTGAACTTGAGGTAAACGCTTTTTTAACCAACGATAATTTACCTGGGTCTTCTCGTGGAGAATTCCAATCCATGTAAACACCTCATTGATGACCAAAATTCCATTTCTGTTCAAGCGAGACAATTTTTCTGCGAAGATTAATGGAGGCTTGGGTTTGCTAGAAAGGCTATGTGTACCTGCGCCGTAAATAATGAATAAACCTGAGAGATTTCTGCATGGGAAAGATGCGGGTTTATACTAACTTTCAAGATTCACAACTGAGAGTTGTTAGCATGATGATGCTTCACAAACACACTTACGAGAGTATATATATGAGACTCGTACATCACCATTGGGTGGACTCTACTAAATATATATCTTATTAATACGTTCTTGCCCGGCTCTTGTAGGTTCACTCGCCCAGACGTCTTGGGCAATACCTTACTCTTACAGTTCTTTCCTCGACTTTCCTTATACTCTTACAGTTCTTTCCTCGACTTTGGAGTATAAATACGGGATGTCGGTAAACTGGTTGTCAAATTGCTGTGGGCTTCTTATGATCGATGCACTGTTTGTTCACGAGCCCAAACTGAAAGGAAAAAAAGTTCTCTTGCCCGGCTCGCTGGCGCTCCGCTTTGACATGGAATGTTTAGGATCGAGAAGACTGGGAGGGGAGTAACAACACT
Source organism: Platygyra sinensis (assembly GCA_019787425.1). Classification (NCBI taxonomy): domain Eukaryota; kingdom Metazoa; phylum Cnidaria; class Anthozoa; order Scleractinia; family Merulinidae; genus Platygyra; species Platygyra sinensis. Next base: position 26,775 of record JAHPZR010019324.1, on the reverse strand, counting down.
GCTTATCTCTTCAAAAAAAACAGTAAATAGACACCACAGGGTCCCGTTTCCCGAAATGTTTTCGCAGCCGAAAAGTCCTAGCAAAATCGTTAACCTTTTAAAAATCGTTAACCTTTTAACTTCAGAGCTGTTTGATTCATATATTCTTAATATAAACAGAGGTTCTCTTCAAACAAGCAGGCGTAATTTAGGTATACACTTCTCTGTCTTTAAATACCGATCAACTAAAAATGGCTTTACAGGCCCGATAATATTCCGGGGCTTCCGAGAAACGGTCCCCAGGGCTTATGAACAATCTAGCATCTACGAGGTATCCCTTGAAGATAACACAAAATCACAAAAGTACGACTGGCAGTGCCGGGCGAGAACTGAAGTGTAACGTTTTAGCAGTCTTACGGCTTCTTGTGAACCAATTCAGTGGCAACCGATCGAACTACTCGGTCGATCTCTAAGATCATATCCTTCATCTCTCAACAGAACCACGGTGAAGAGTTTTGCTTGGCTGGTAAAATAACCTGTGTGCCACGCCCAACAAGCATTCAGTACAAATTTGATCTGTTAATGGCGTTACAGGTTAGAAACTTGAATATCCATGTTGATCGTGTGGATTTAAAATGAACTTAATACATGCTAAGGAGTTCTGAGGAGCAGCGCGGCTCTTTAATCATAGTTGTCACAGGTCAGGAAATGGTCAGGGAAAAAAGAAATTCTTCAAGCTCAGGGAGAAGTCAAGAAATTTTACTTTGAGTCAGGGAAAATCGGCATTTTGAAGAAAGCCCCTGAAGGAAAAATTGAAATAATTTAACGAGACAGATTTTATACCATTAAATTAAGGCTGGAAGAGACATTTGGGGTCACTGAGATTTCAACGATATTTTTCCTTGATAAAGCTAAGGGGAAATTGTTGAAAACTTTTCAGTGATATATAATGAACGAGTGGAAAAGACGGCTGCAAGGACGAGCTCGAACCCACTACTATATCGGGCAGTTTGTATCTATTTGGTCATCAGAGAAATTATATTTTTATCAGGGGAATTTCAGGGAAATTTGAAAAGTAATGTTTGTGGCAACCATGTTAATGACTGTTGTAAACTCATTGTATCTTCCAGATTTGTGGTAACGATAACGGCACGCAAGTCCTGCTGGAAGCACCGAGAACTCTTGACCCATTCCTCTTCGCTAAACTAATGACGCCTGATGAAATACGACAGCGTATTGCTTTACAGCCTCAAGCTCCTTGCCTTAACCTCAGATAATAACAAGAAAACTTTCTCACTATCAATCATTTTCAAAGTGACTTTTGCGGTACATAATTTCATACATACGACAGCCAAAAATTGCGAAAATAAAGCCTCGAAAATAAAAATTTCTGCTTAACTCGACGCAAAATTTAATTGGTTCTTTCAGAGTTGCCCTGGGCCTCTGTTTCAAAACAAGTCATTAGGAAAAACTTTTCATATGAAAATGATATACACATAGAAATGAACCTAAAAGTTGAATGCATTTTCATATGAATGGTTTCGCACGAACTCGGAAATAACCGACTCCTTACCATACAGTCTCTTTGTTTGTTATGTTACTCATGAACATTGTGGGTCTAAACTGTCCTCGTCAGTATTTTAAGGAGTAGAGTCACGGTATTTAGAGTTATTTTGATCATCGACAAAACTTGAAAATAATGCTTTACAAAGATAGAAAAACACCAAAGAGATAATAATAAACCATAAAGGAACCACTGTATGAAGAAAGGCAATACTGGCAATACATATCGTAAATGCTGACCTTGTACTATAACGCAGTGCTTTATCACAACAAACTTCAGTTGTTTTTTGTTTCTGTCTAACAGCATTGGTAGTGGCGAGGTGGTCTCAGGGTTGGTGCGCATGTCTCCTGATCAAGAGGTTACAACCCTTGCCGGGGACGTTGTGGGGTACCAGCGAATTCAATGCACATCATACCCATCCACGGAGACCCAGGGGCTATCAGTCGGGACGATGTGATATTTTCAGGCATAGCTTTACTTGAAGAGCGGAAGAGCCCGTGGGCACTTATTCGATGAAGTGTTCGAACCCCATCCCGCTGATTGGCCAGAAAAATAATTTTCTAGCCAATCAGCGGAACTTCAGTCGAACACTTCTAGAACTGGGTCGGTAAGAACAAATACCCAGGGGCTCTTCCACTCTTCAGGTAAACTTTAATTTTGCCCGAAAATATCGCATAGTCCGATGAAGACCGGCAGCTTTTGAGTCTCCGAGGATGCTGTATACCTCATACTATTAGAAAATTTGGCTTCGTAAAACCAGTTCTCCAATTCTGAGACTATCCGTTTATTACGGTGCTAAGCATTTGCAAAATTTTCGCGAATTGAAGTCTCGACGAATTTCGAATTTGCGTTTTCAAATTTCTCCGGTGTATTATGGACAGGGCCTGCAAGAGAGATCCAAGGTTTAAGGTAATTCCTCTGAAATAAAACTGACAATAGATTTTCGTTCAAACTTTGCCCACTGAATATTTATCATATGAGAACTTCAATTTTGAAATAAAAAAGGGGGGTGCCCATACTCATTAAGGAGCACTGGGGCATTGAAAATGACCCATTTTGGAATTATTTAACGCTTATTACAAGAACGCATTCCCAGCAGTAATAATTGTAAATTTTTGTGATCGAGACTCATGAGAACACGCATTAACCTGGAGTCAATGCGTTGTATCGGACACAAATAAACTTTTAAGTTTGATTTAGACAGAAATCTGAATCCTTGATTAAAATTTCAACCAAATTTCTTGACATGGTTACCATAGGGCAAAATAGAAAAGACCACAGTTTATTTGCCATTTTCGCTATTTATTCAATTTTCAGCAATAGAAATCAGATCAGTCTTTCCTCAAGCAAAGTTTATGATAAGTTGATTACAATGACTGGAAAAAAAATTGGGGTGCCCATGCTCGTTGGTGAGCTATAGCCACTTTTCAACTGAAAGAGCTCAATATCAAGGCAAATCCGCCATGTTTTCAGTGTGCACGTGCACGAGAGCGCGCTAAATGACGCCATAAATTATGCGCAGAAAGGATGCGCAGTGCAATTGTGAGGAATAACCTTAAAATATTCTATTTTGGTTCCGCAAAAAGGTCCACAAAGCACAAGAGATATTTCAGAAGATCCTCTAGGCTGTCTCATGTCACACGTGAAGGAGGCAAAGGCTCGGGAAAAATACGGTGGGATTTTATGAAGCGCCACGGCAAGACGATGCGATATTTCCAGGCATAGCTTTACTTGAAGAGCGGAAGAGCCCGTGGGCACTTATTCGATGAAGTGTTCGAAACCCGTCCCGCTGATTGGCCAGAAAAATAATTTTCTGGCCAATCAGCGGAACGGAAGTTGAACACTTCTGGAACTGGGTCGGTAAGAATAAGTACCCAGGGGCTCTTCCGCTCTTCAGGTAAACTTTAATTTCGCCCGAAAATATCGCATAGTCCGATGAAGACTAGCAGCTTCTGACGAATCAGTGCTGAGGCAAAATGCAAAAAGTAGGGTCAAAGAAAATATCCTACGAGAACAAGTCCTTCAACCTTCTGAAAAGTAAGAAAAGTAAGTGATTTCAAACTGGGAAATGTTTTAATAATCTCAGTTGTATGGAAATAAACTCACGAAGTCATTACTTATTGTTTTCAATTGTTTTAAAATTTTAATCATTCGTAGTTGCGACGCATCGCATTTATCTCTGCGACTGCATTCATTATTTACAATGGAGTAAAAAACATCAATTCTACATAACTGCACATGGTACATTTCATGTATACTAAGCTCTTCCATAGTCACTGTTATTTACAATATCCACGCCAAAATTTGTTTTTTCTACATTACATTGCATGAGACGTCACTTTATAGTAAGCGTCACGATGTGGCGACCCAGCCGCTTTCTTTAAGGAAATTCATGATGTGTTTTCTGTGTGTTTTGTCGAGGTTCGGTGGGTAACGAGTTTTAACCTGCACGCCTTGACGTCTGAGAAGATTGTCCTGTGAAAAGAAAAAAGAAAACCAGTTCTTTTTTTTATTTTTTACACGGCATACATGTTTTACAATAACTGCAGAACTTCGCGCGCGCTCATTAGCGATTTTCATCGTCAATAAGCGAACAGACACATAAATACATAATTTCGTAAAAAAGCAAATTGACGGCAGTTTTTCAAGCGTCTGCCCTATTATTGGCAGTGAATTTCGTCATAACATTGTAGTCTGCGGATCCACTCGGCTATGTGCCTCGACAAACGTGTCAATTAACAAGGTTTGTATTCACTCACCTTTAATATGATTGTCTTTATTGTGAGGTAAAATCCTGGTTTCATGTGTATGGACGCACAGAGCTGCCGAAAAAAAGAACAATATCACTTTAAAGTGCATATGAAGCGAAATCAGTTTTTCAGAAGTTTGAAAGTTCAACATTTTAAACACTATTCCAAAGTTTGAACCGTGTTTGAAAAAAATTGGCCATTTTATAACACCTGAAAATTGTGCGATTTTGCTCTAAAAAATGGTCTTCGAATCGCGCGGCCAAAATGTCCTGATGACGTAGTGTTGTGGACAAGACTACGAGATTGCAATACGATACAGCGTGTATTGGCTATACACAACATCGATATTCTCGTCGTCATTTGACGATTCAGAGAAATCACTCAATTCAGAATCGCTGGACATGTTGTTTTGCCTCAAAAACCCTTCTTTGTGATTAATTCTGTCCTCAAAACTACGTCACGAGATGAAATTGCACAATAGAATCCCGTCCCAGTCCCCTGACCATTTCTAAACAAAAGTTGAGCAGTTTTCAGCGCCAAAAACATGACTAAATTTTTATTTTTGAGAACTTTAACGTTTACAATCGGTTTATTTATATATTGGACGGCAAAATTATGCAAAAAAAAAAATCACTTCATATGCACTTTAAGAAAAATCTACTAGCGTTCTATCACGAATGCCGTTCTCTGATTGGCTACGCTACTCACTATCTGTAACAATTAGACTACGAGCCCGAGTTTTCTACGAGCAGATAGTCAACGAGGCGCAGCCGAGTTGACTATCGCTCGTAGAAAAAGAGGGCGAGTAGTCTAATTGTTTTAGTATAAATTTACCGTAGTCTCATTGCATAAAAAGAAAAAAAAGTCAAGTATCGCGTAGAAAAGAACTGTTTTATTATGTTACATCAGGTTCAAACCTGATGCGCGATGTACACTGATGCGTAACTGTTGACTATCAGCAGATAGTCGACGGTAATATAGCCAATCAAATTCAAGGATTCACAATAGACTACGGTAAATTTATACTAATCTGTGATAGATAGTGAGTAACGTAGCTGTGAGCGCTCGATAACAAAATGACGGCCGCTTCTTTGAGTTTTCGAAGTAAATTTATACTGAAACAACTGGATTATTCGCTCTCGCTTTCTACGCATGATAGTTGACTCGGGCTGCGTCCTCGTTAAGTATCACGCGATAGAAATCTTTAGCCATCACAGTTGACCCTATAACTAATTTAAACAAAATGTACAGACTTGCCAATGCAAAGACTCACCTGTCTTTCGACCGGCGATAGCAGTTTGTACGTGGCACAATTCTTTATTTGATCTGCAAAACTGGGTGACGAGAGCGCACCGTCTACAATGGCAAAACAAAGAGCAGTTTAATTGCAGCCTGGGTGGACTGACTTTCAGAATAAGACAAAGTTAACCCAAATTATGGTAGGGCGGGGAGCGAAGTTGAGCAGCATAAAGGCAAACGCCCCTCTCCCCATTCTCCTCGCAGCTCAGGTATCCCAAACTATTCACCACAGAAACGCAAAAAGTGATATGCTTTTAATGTGATTTAGTAACGTTTAGTACCTTTTTCCTCCTTTTCTTCCGATGCAGCCCTGTGTAAGCGAGATGTCCAAGAATTAGTACGAATAGAACAAAACAGAGAAGTGTCAGAAGTGAAATAATTACACTTCGATCAACACAACTCACTCATTCTTTTTCCCCATCGATACATTTGTTCTTCTCGGTTGTGCACCACCCTAACACAAAAAATAGTCATCTTTTAGCAATTTGTATCATTACTGTACCCAAATTCACATTCAGTCAATCAGAATCCATGCGATATCAAGTGACTGGTCTGATATGGCTACGAATTTGTGTACGGTAAATACCTAATTGTACCTTTTTGGTTCGCTTCGGCATCAAATCACGCACGTCCATGGGTATTTTGGCTTGAGAACGTCTCGCCAAAATACGAACCATGACTTAAGCAACCTCGTCTGACATGGCGCCAAAGCGAACCAAAAATGTACGATGAGGTGTACATACATGATGAATTTGGAAGCTGTCATTTATCCAATCAGATGGAAAAACCAAAAGCGAACGTGTGATTTGGCTCAAGTAAAAATGGGCATTCCGAAACGCTTCTTGTGGACTTTGATTCTTTCGTTCGTTTTTGTAGTTAATTTACTTGTTGGACCTACGACTACTCTTATTAAATAACAGCATGCATCTATTTCACCGCTAAATATCACCTACCACCATTTTCCTTTTGTTTTCTTTCCGTCTTTCTCGTCGCAATCTTTGTTCATCGTACTCTTGGCACTCTGAAAATGAGGTAAAGTCGTTTAGCTTGTTCATCATGAAGATTGCATAGCACTGACAGCAACTAAGGTTACATTATAATTCATGTACTGCACATGCCATGAAACTCTACCATTTGTCATAATATTTGAAACTGTGGCAACGAGTTCTCGTTCTCAACAATTGCCAAGAGTTCTCGCAGCTCAGTGGATAGAGCGCCCGCTCGGTGACAGGAGGGCATGGGTTAGATTCCTGTCAGGACTCAGGAATTTTCTTTGCCTCACGTTTGTGTCATGGTGATCAATTCACCTTTCATAAGCGCCAACGAATAAGGCAACAGTCACTGGTTTAACGTGAATTGCTGAAGTGGCCCTTTCGTAACATTAAATTACCTGCCAGTTTTGTGATTCCATTTTTCCTGTATCTCATTAAATCCTTTATTCTCGCTCTAAGTTCCCTTTCCCCTAAAAGTAAATAGAAAGTTAAAAACACCCAGAGTTTGAAAAGTGCTAAGCCCCCGGTCGACCTATCCACAACCCCGACTTCAAATTTAAACTTGCATAACTGATATAAAGACCATGGTATACTTGAGGGGCAAGGACATGAATAGCCTTATAAACTAAAAGTAAAATCTCGAAATGGATGCGCGCGTGTACAGCCAGTGTAATTCATACAATGCAGTTGTGATGTGGGAGTATTTGCTAAACCAAGAATTAACCTTGCCATCGCAATTTGAACTCGTTGAGTAGCATGCCTGAAACTGAACTAGCTATTAATAGTTGTAGCCAAGTGCATGGACCACTACAAACATTTTGAAGTTTAGCGAACTGCTTCTTAGGAACGCCGTACAGAAGGCTGTTTTTAATACAATAATCTAATATTTTGGTAGTGTTACCAATCTAGCAGTCGTAACAACTTCAATTTTGTAGTTATACTCATTAAGGAAGCCTGATTCGTACAACAGAACTGAAAGACATACTTACTTAAATGACCGTTCAAAATTCTTCCCATTCACTGTGGCTCTTGAATCTTGCAAAAACTCTGGTAGCGTCCCGAAATTCCCTGTAAAAAAGACACAGATTCGTTCTAAAATAACTCATTGAATACTGAATGTCTGCCAAGAACACATCTTCGAATTCCCAGGAGAGAGTTACTTTCCTAGGGTTCATCTAAGGCCTTTGGTTGACTTTAGTGACATCATGAACAATCAGGTCAAAGGGATTAACAAATACATTACGCTGGGACATCTTCTGATAATTAACCTGCAACGCTTAAGGTAGAGTTGGCTAAAATCAGATGATATCTCTCCAGAATAGCAGTTAATTTTACCTTTTACTAACAAAGTGTGAAGGCCGTACAGTACGCAGCACAGACCGAGCGCAGCGAGTTCCGTACAAAAACGACCAAGGGCCCACATTCCTCAGTACGAATCAAGCACGCACGGTCTGTGAGTAGTTTATTATATGGCACTTGAAAACAAAAAAAAATACATGACTTGGAAAAGGTCCGTATGCCAATTATATTGACCAGGAAAGAACCAATCAGAACGCTCAAATTCACATCAAGACTACATTGCCATAAAATAAAATAATTTATAGAATTTGTCAATAAATTGTCAACAAGTAACTCAAATACAATTGTTCAGCACTCTAAAAGAGGTTGAAACTAAATACAGCCCTGCATATCTGTAATGTCCGCTGTGAGTCTGTGAGAATTTGGTGCATAAAAAATGTTAAATACCAGCTAACCTGTCTTCTTTGCTGTACTTTCTACGAAGAGCTGAAAGAGCAAAGCAGAGGTCAACATCTAAATTTTAGAAAAATATCAATGGGGTTTCTATCAATCACAGAGAACAAAGAGGACATTGTTAACTAAAATATGCAATGAAATTCTAGTTCACCCAAACTTTGTAGTAGGCCGCTTCTCCATAAAAGACTACCCTTAAGTTCTGACTGAAACAACCCACTGAATAGCAAGTTCAAACCGCCAAATCCCCCTCCCCCCATCTCCCCCGACCACTCTCTTGCTAAAAGGTGTACATAACATTTCTCGGTTAGTCAATCATAAAAGTAGCCTTCCACCAATAGAAATAACGCTCTGAGATATAGCCTCAAACGTAACTTGATTTAAAGATAACAGATACACTTTGATTGCTGCCATAGGTTGCCAATTTAATATATCCAATCTGTAGGCGTTTTTGTTCAATGAATCTTTTGGTGGCATTTGTCCACCTTTAACAGATAACAGATCATAGAAAACGTTATTAACAGATAGCCCCTCAAGTACATCATGTTCTTTGTAGAATGATCATATTTGCTTGTGCCTTTTGTTAAGAACTGGAGCTTAACTCCTTTATCTTACCTATTATTCTGTGTTTACTAGCAATAAGTCCATGCTGCCTTGCAATACTGTAACATTAACAAAACAGGATTGTTTAGATTAATGTACATATTGATGGCAATAATACAACTGCTACAATAATTAAAAAATAATAAATAAATAAAACAAACAAACCACTTAACTTCATTTAATGAAAGGTTAAGGGTACAAGATAGCTGGAAACGCTTAAGCTTGAATTACATCACAAATCAGGTTAACTCCAATTTAGTATAAAATGCACTCAAAGTAATTAGCAATACCACATTGTTATGGTGTCCTAACTTTTTAACACAAAAATCAGCCATAAAAATCTTTGGACAATCTGATGAAATACATTGTACTCACTTCTTTCGGTGTTGCCTTTCCTTGAGTCGTTTCAGATACATGTCTATAATTCCTAGTTTCAAATCTGAAAAGAACAGGTCAAGATTATTGCCGGTAATTGTTGGTCTGAAACCAGATAACATAAAGTTCTCCAGTTGCTTATTTCAGTTGGTAGACATGCACTCAATGACATAATTGCCAGTTTCCCCTGATATTTACAGCAGCTTGTTCTAGTAAAAAACATTTCCATGCTAGTAGAACTTAAAAGCAAATGCCACATTTAACCATCTCTTTTTTGTCATAAAAGATCTCAACTCGTTTGTTTTTTTGTTTGGTTCAGTTGGAACTCTGTAACTTTAAAAAAACACCTTATGCTAAAGGCATGGTTCCACTTTGTGTAACAGCATTATCTTGTAAGTTAACAATGTTATTTGAAACTAAGTTTATTAAATACTCGATCACACGTTTAGGTTTACAAGACAAAGCTGCTTGTAGCACACTCTTATTTTTTTCCTCACTATTAGGGGAAATTATTATTCTACAAAATTAACACCATAATTAACACCTACTTGTTACCTCCATTCTATTAAGTCACTCACTTGTAAACAATAACAATGACAATAACAAATTGTCTAATTATCTGTTCTCACTTGTTGAAGCATTACATAATTTTTAACTCAAGTGTATGTCCGCTTATTGACTATGAAAATTAGCCAATGAGTGCACAGGAATTTCTGCAGTTATCATACAGTACATAGCTTTGCCTTTTCTTACCTATTTCAACGTCTTCATCATCATAACTGAACTGCAAACCACTTACAAGAGTTTCAGCATCATTATCATATTCCTAAAACAAAGCAATCAGAATTAGTCAACTCTGTACACTTCATATGCTTACTCCTTTACCAAGCAGTGACCGGTATTATATCTTATTAACCACCTACAAGGGAATACTGGCTTGAGATCTTCACAGCACATACTGAGTGCCACGAAGTCTGTACAAAAAGACTTAAAGCTGAAATCCTCCCAGTATGGTACCAAGCAAGCTTGGTTAACAGGGAGTTTTAGCAAAGATGATGGCGGTGACGAGGAAAACACCAAGTGTAAAAAAAAGTATTTATATTTTACCCTTGAATGTTGCAACTGTGTAGATCTGTTCAGCACATCTATTAATCTAAAACGCTGCTCAGGCTAAATATGTAATGACAGCATTCAGTTCCAAAGGAAGACATGAAAAATTAGCCATTGTGGTACATGTTCTCCAAAATACCGTCATACAATTTTGCAATTTCACCTTGTTGTTTTGCAGAGGACAGCAAAAATATATACAAAGATCAAAACGTTCCCTTTGCCATTGCAGTCTTGGTTTGCTAAAACTCCCTAATAACAGATTTAATACACAAGTGCAGTATTGAAGAAAAAACCACAATCATAGACTGGAGAAACAAACGCGAAATTCACTCGGCAAATCTGATTAGGAACTAACTGGGCTCACTCATCTTTGATGTGAAACAAAACAGGAGGGAAAGAGAGTTCGAAGAAAAATAACACTACCTGAAAGTATTCAAGAGTGATCGGGCAAGATCATCTTGGTGTTAGTCCAATACTTAAAGGATATTGGACCAGCCATGGAACAATTTGATTGATTTATTTCAGTAAATTGACCCTCTAAATAAACTTATTCATGTAACAATCCATATTATCAGCCAAGTATTTTTAAGCCATATTCCCAAAATGTCCCAGCATCTTCAAGGTGTTATACTTTTACTCTTTTACTTCGGCCAGCAAACCTCAGTTGATTGCCATAACTGATAAATGAATTTGAATGATAAAACATTATCCCCCACTAGCCCACAACTTACCACCTTGCCCAACGAGGCAAATTAAATTACAACTACATTGCTAGTGGGAGAATAATGGCTCCTGTTATTCCTCCTTATCCAGGCTACTGGATATCTCCAACACTGTTGCACCCCCTGATCCTGTAGAGATGGGCATCACTGAACAGCAGGAGCTGGATATATGCCGCTCAGAGATGATTTTGAAAAGGTGACCTCATAGACAGGAAGCCATGCCTGCACTAAATAGACCATTTTACAGTTAAGTCTGCTCAGTGACCTGGCCTTTGAATGGCAGCAAGGCTAGAGGTGACCTTGTTTTGATACAGACCTCACTGTTTTTGTGGTGTAAATCATGTTGTTCTTATGCTAACTAGTTGGCATTTGAATGAAACAGCAGAGAGGTTTGTATCAAAGCAAGGTCAACTCTAGCCTCGCTTGCATTAAAAGGCCAGGTAACAAAGCACGCAACTGTAAAATGGCCTATTGTAGTGTTCAATGTTCCTTTGATAATTGTACTTTTAAGGCCATTTATTTACAAAATGATGGCTACACTGTATTGTAGAATAATCCCAGTAGCCTGGATAAGGAGGAATAACAGGAGCCATTATTCTCCCACTAGCAATGTAGTTGTAATTTAATTTGCCTCGTTGGGCAAGGTGGTAAGTTGTGGGCTAGTGGGGGATAATGTTTTATCATTCAAATTCATTTATCAGTTATGGCAATCAACTGAGGTTTGCTGGCCGAAGTAAAAGAGTAAAAGTATAACACCTTGAAGATGCTGGGACATTTTGGGAATATGGCTTAAAAATACTTGGCTGATAATATGGATTGTTACATGAATAAGTTTATTTAGAGGGTCAATTTACTGAAATAAATCAATCAAATTGTTCCATGGCTGGTCCAATATCCTTTAAGTATTGGACTAACACCAAGATGATCTTGCCCGATCACTCTTGAATACTTTCAGGTAGTGTTATTTTTCTTCGAACTCTCTTTCCCTCCTGTTTTGTTTCACATCAAAGATGAGTGAGCCCAGTTAGTTCCTAATCAGATTTGCCGAGTGAATTTCGCGTTTGTTTCTCCAGTCTATGATTGTGGTTTTTTCTTCAATACTGCACTTGTGTATTAAATCTGTTATTAGGGAGTTTTAGCAAACCAAGACTGCAATGGCAAAGGGAACGTTTTGATCTTTGTATATATTTTTGCTGTCCTCTGCAAAACAACAAGGTGAAATTGCAAAATTGTATGACGGTATTTTGGAGAACATGTACCACAATGGCTAATTTTTCATGTCTTCCTTTGGAACTGAATGCTGTCATTACATATTTAGCCTGAGCAGCGTTTTAGATTAATAGATGTGCTGAACAGATCTACACAGTTGCAACATTCAAGGGTAAAATATAAATACTTTTTTTTACACTTGGTGTTTTCCTCGTCACCGCCATCATCTTTGCTAAAACTCCCTGTTAACCAAGCTTGCTTGGTACCATACTGGGAGGATTTCAGCTTTAAGTCTTTTTGTACAGACTTCGTGGCACTCAGTATGTGCTGTGAAGATCTCAAGCCAGTATTCCCTTGTAGGTGGTTAATAAGATATAATACCGGTCACTGCTTGGTAAAGGAGTAAGCATATGAAGTGTACAGAGTTGACTAATTCTGATTGCTTTGTTTTAGGAATATGATAATGATGCTGAAACTCTTGTAAGTGGTTTGCAGTTCAGTTATGATGATGAAGACGTTGAAATAGGTAAGAAAAGGCAAAGCTATGTACTGTATGATAACTGCAGAAATTCCTGTGCACTCATTGGCTAATTTTCATAGTCAATAAGCGGACATACACTTGAGTTAAAAATTATGTAATGCTTCAACAAGTGAGAACAGATAATTAGACAATTTGTTATTGTCATTGTTATTGTTTACAAGTGAGTGACTTAATAGAATGGAGGTAACAAGTAGGTGTTAATTATGGTGTTAATTTTGTAGAATAATAATTTCCCCTAATAGTGAGGAAAAAAATAAGAGTGTGCTACAAGCAGCTTTGTCTTGTAAACCTAAACGTGTGATCGAGTATTTAATAAACTTAGTTTCAAATAACATTGTTAACTTACAAGATAATGCTGTTACACAAAGTGGAACCATGCCTTTAGCATAAGGTGTTTTTTTAAAGTTACAGAGTTCCAACTGAACCAAACAAAAAAACAAACGAGTTGAGATCTTTTATGACAAAAAAGAGATGGTTAAATGTGGCATTTGCTTTTAAGTTCTACTAGCATGGAAATGTTTTTTACTAGAACAAGCTGCTGTAAATATCAGGGGAAACTGGCAATTATGTCATTGAGTGCATGTCTACCAACTGAAATAAGCAACTGGAGAACTTTATGTTATCTGGTTTCAGACCAACAATTACCGGCAATAATCTTGACCTGTTCTTTTCAGATTTGAAACTAGGAATTATAGACATGTATCTGAAACGACTCAAGGAAAGGCAACACCGAAAGAAGTGAGTACAATGTATTTCATCAGATTGTCCAAAGATTTTTATGGCTGATTTTTGTGTTAAAAAGTTAGGACACCATAACAATGTGGTATTGCTAATTACTTTGAGTGCATTTTATACTAAATTGGAGTTAACCTGATTTGTGATGTAATTCAAGCTTAAGCGTTTCCAGCTATCTTGTACCCTTAACCTTTCATTAAATGAAGTTAAGTGGTTTGTTTGTTTTATTTATTTATTATTTTTTAATTATTGTAGCAGTTGTATTATTGCCATCAATATGTACATTAATCTAAACAATCCTGTTTTGTTAATGTTACAGTATTGCAAGGCAGCATGGACTTATTGCTAGTAAACACAGAATAATAGGTAAGATAAAGGAGTTAAGCTCCAGTTCTTAACAAAAAGGCACAAGCAAATATGATCATTCTACAAAGAACATGATGTACTTGAGGGGCTATCTGTTAATAACGTTTTCTATGATCTGTTATCTGTTAAAGGTGGACAAATGCCACCAAAAGATTCATTGAACAAAAACGCCTACAGATTGGATATATTAAATTGGCAACCTATGGCAGCAATCAAAGTGTATCTGTTATCTTTAAATCAAGTTACGTTTGAGGCTATATCTCAGAGCGTTATTTCTATTGGTGGAAGGCTACTTTTATGATTGACTAACCGAGAAATGTTATGTACACCTTTTAGCAAGAGAGTGGTCGGGGGAGATGGGGGGAGGGGGATTTGGCGGTTTGAACTTGCTATTCAGTGGGTTGTTTCAGTCAGAACTTAAGGGTAGTCTTTTATGGAGAAGCGGCCTACTACAAAGTTTGGGTGAACTAGAATTTCATTGCATATTTTAGTTAACAATGTCCTCTTTGTTCTCTGTGATTGATAGAAACCCCATTGATATTTTTCTAAAATTTAGATGTTGACCTCTGCTTTGCTCTTTCAGCTCTTCGTAGAAAGTACAGCAAAGAAGACAGGTTAGCTGGTATTTAACATTTTTTATGCACCAAATTCTCACAGACTCACAGCGGACATTACAGATATGCAGGGCTGTATTTAGTTTCAACCTCTTTTAGAGTGCTGAACAATTGTATTTGAGTTACTTGTTGACAATTTATTGACAAATTCTATAAATTATTTTATTTTATGGCAATGTAGTCTTGATGTGAATTTGAGCGTTCTGATTGGTTCTTTCCTGGTCAATATAATTGGCATACGGACCTTTTCCAAGTCATGTATTTTTTTTTGTTTTCAAGTGCCATATAATAAACTACTCACAGACCGTGCGTGCTTGATTCGTACTGAGGAATGTGGGCCCTTGGTCGTTTTTGTACGGAACTCGCTGCGCTCGGTCTGTGCTGCGTACTGTACGGCCTTCACACTTTGTTAGTAAAAGGTAAAATTAACTGCTATTCTGGAGAGATATCATCTGATTTTAGCCAACTCTACCTTAAGCGTTGCAGGTTAATTATCAGAAGATGTCCCAGCGTAATGTATTTGTTAATCCCTTTGACCTGATTGTTCATGATGTCACTAAAGTCAACCAAAGGCCTTAGATGAACCCTAGGAAAGTAACTCTCTCCTGGGAATTCGAAGATGTGTTCTTGGCAGACATTCAGTATTCAATGAGTTATTTTAGAACGAATCTGTGTCTTTTTTACAGGGAATTTCGGGACGCTACCAGAGTTTTTGCAAGATTCAAGAGCCACAGTGAATGGGAAGAATTTTGAACGGTCATTTAAGTAAGTATGTCTTTCAGTTCTGTTGTACGAATCAGGCTTCCTTAATGAGTATAACTACAAAATTGAAGTTGTTACGACTGCTAGATTGGTAACACTACCAAAATATTAGATTATTGTATTAAAAACAGCCTTCTGTACGGCGTTCCTAAGAAGCAGTTCGCTAAACTTCAAAATGTTTGTAGTGGTCCATGCACTTGGCTACAACTATTAATAGCTAGTTCAGTTTCAGGCATGCTACTCAACGAGTTCAAATTGCGATGGCAAGGTTAATTCTTGGTTTAGCAAATACTCCCACATCACAACTGCATTGTATGAATTACACTGGCTGTACACGCGCGCATCCATTTCGAGATTTTACTTTTAGTTTATAAGGCTATTCATGTCCTTGCCCCTCAAGTATACCATGGTCTTTATATCAGTTATGCAAGTTTAAATTTGAAGTCGGGGTTGTGGATAGGTCGACCGGGGCTTAGCACTTTTCAAACTCTGGGTGTTTTTAACTTTCTATTTACTTTTAGGGGAAAGGGAACTTAGAGCGAGAATAAAGGATTTAATGAGATACAGGAAAAATGGAATCACAAAACTGGCAGGTAATTTAATGTTACGAAAGGGCCACTTCAGCAATTCACGTTAAACCAGTGACTGTTGCCTTATTCGTTGGCGCTTATGAAAGGTGAATTGATCACCATGACACAAACGTGAGGCAAAGAAAATTCCTGAGTCCTGACAGGAATCTAACCCATGCCCTCCTGTCACCGAGCGGGCGCTCTATCCACTGAGCTGCGAGAACTCTTGGCAATTGTTGAGAACGAGAACTCGTTGCCACAGTTTCAAATATTATGACAAATGGTAGAGTTTCATGGCATGTGCAGTACATGAATTATAATGTAACCTTAGTTGCTGTCAGTGCTATGCAATCTTCATGATGAACAAGCTAAACGACTTTACCTCATTTTCAGAGTGCCAAGAGTACGATGAACAAAGATTGCGACGAGAAAGACGGAAAGAAAACAAAAGGAAAATGGTGGTAGGTGATATTTAGCGGTGAAATAGATGCATGCTGTTATTTAATAAGAGTAGTCGTAGGTCCAACAAGTAAATTAACTACAAAAACGAACGAAAGAATCAAAGTCCACAAGAAGCGTTTCGGAATGCCCATTTTTACTTGAGCCAAATCACACGTTCGCTTTTGGTTTTTCCATCTGATTGGATAAATGACAGCTTCCAAATTCATCATGTATGTACACCTCATCGTACATTTTTGGTTCGCTTTGGCGCCATGTCAGACGAGGTTGCTTAAGTCATGGTTCGTATTTTGGCGAGACGTTCTCAAGCCAAAATACCCATGGACGTGCGTGATTTGATGCCGAAGCGAACCAAAAAGGTACAATTAGGTATTTACCGTACACAAATTCGTAGCCATATCAGACCAGTCACTTGATATCGCATGGATTCTGATTGACTGAATGTGAATTTGGGTACAGTAATGATACAAATTGCTAAAAGATGACTATTTTTTGTGTTAGGGTGGTGCACAACCGAGAAGAACAAATGTATCGATGGGGAAAAAGAATGAGTGAGTTGTGTTGATCGAAGTGTAATTATTTCACTTCTGACACTTCTCTGTTTTGTTCTATTCGTACTAATTCTTGGACATCTCGCTTACACAGGGCTGCATCGGAAGAAAAGGAGGAAAAAGGTACTAAACGTTACTAAATCACATTAAAAGCATATCACTTTTTGCGTTTCTGTGGTGAATAGTTTGGGATACCTGAGCTGCGAGGAGAATGGGGAGAGGGGCGTTTGCCTTTATGCTGCTCAACTTCGCTCCCCGCCCTACCATAATTTGGGTTAACTTTGTCTTATTCTGAAAGTCAGTCCACCCAGGCTGCAATTAAACTGCTCTTTGTTTTGCCATTGTAGACGGTGCGCTCTCGTCACCCAGTTTTGCAGATCAAATAAAGAATTGTGCCACGTACAAACTGCTATCGCCGGTCGAAAGACAGGTGAGTCTTTGCATTGGCAAGTCTGTACATTTTGTTTAAATTAGTTATAGGGTCAACTGTGATGGCTAAAGATTTCTATCGCGTGATACTTAACGAGGACGCAGCCCGAGTCAACTATCATGCGTAGAAAGCGAGAGCGAATAATCCAGTTGTTTCAGTATAAATTTACTTCGAAAACTCAAAGAAGCGGCCGTCATTTTGTTATCGAGCGCTCACAGCTACGTTACTCACTATCTATCACAGATTAGTATAAATTTACCGTAGTCTATTGTGAATCCTTGAATTTGATTGGCTATATTACCGTCGACTATCTGCTGATAGTCAACAGTTACGCATCAGTGTACATCGCGCATCAGGTTTGAACCTGATGTAACATAATAAAACAGTTCTTTTCTACGCGATACTTGACTTTTTTTTCTTTTTATGCAATGAGACTACGGTAAATTTATACTAAAACAATTAGACTACTCGCCCTCTTTTTCTACGAGCGATAGTCAACTCGGCTGCGCCTCGTTGACTATCTGCTCGTAGAAAACTCGGGCTCGTAGTCTAATTGTTACAGATAGTGAGTAGCGTAGCCAATCAGAGAACGGCATTCGTGATAGAACGCTAGTAGATTTTTCTTAAAGTGCATATGAAGTGATTTTTTTTTTTGCATAATTTTGCCGTCCAATATATAAATAAACCGATTGTAAACGTTAAAGTTCTCAAAAATAAAAATTTAGTCATGTTTTTGGCGCTGAAAACTGCTCAACTTTTGTTTAGAAATGGTCAGGGGACTGGGACGGGATTCTATTGTGCAATTTCATCTCGTGACGTAGTTTTGAGGACAGAATTAATCACAAAGAAGGGTTTTTGAGGCAAAACAACATGTCCAGCGATTCTGAATTGAGTGATTTCTCTGAATCGTCAAATGACGACGAGAATATCGATGTTGTGTATAGCCAATACACGCTGTATCGTATTGCAATCTCGTAGTCTTGTCCACAACACTACGTCATCAGGACATTTTGGCCGCGCGATTCGAAGACCATTTTTTAGAGCAAAATCGCACAATTTTCAGGTGTTATAAAATGGCCAATTTTTTTCAAACACGGTTCAAACTTTGGAATAGTGTTTAAAATGTTGAACTTTCAAACTTCTGAAAAACTGATTTCGCTTCATATGCACTTTAAAGTGATATTGTTCTTTTTTTCGGCAGCTCTGTGCGTCCATACACATGAAACCAGGATTTTACCTCACAATAAAGACAATCATATTAAAGGTGAGTGAATACAAACCTTGTTAATTGACACGTTTGTCGAGGCACATAGCCGAGTGGATCCGCAGACTACAATGTTATGACGAAATTCACTGCCAATAATAGGGCAGACGCTTGAAAAACTGCCGTCAATTTGCTTTTTTACGAAATTATGTATTTATGTGTCTGTTCGCTTATTGACGATGAAAATCGCTAATGAGCGCGCGCGAAGTTCTGCAGTTATTGTAAAACATGTATGCCGTGTAAAAAATAAAAAAAAGAACTGGTTTTCTTTTTTCTTTTCACAGGACAATCTTCTCAGACGTCAAGGCGTGCAGGTTAAAACTCGTTACCCACCGAACCTCGACAAAACACACAGAAAACACATCATGAATTTCCTTAAAGAAAGCGGCTGGGTCGCCACATCGTGACGCTTACTATAAAGTGACGTCTCATGCAATGTAATGTAGAAAAAACAAATTTTGGCGTGGATATTGTAAATAACAGTGACTATGGAAGAGCTTAGTATACATGAAATGTACCATGTGCAGTTATGTAGAATTGATGTTTTTTACTCCATTGTAAATAATGAATGCAGTCGCAGAGATAAATGCGATGCGTCGCAACTACGAATGATTAAAATTTTAAAACAATTGAAAACAATAAGTAATGACTTCGTGAGTTTATTTCCATACAACTGAGATTATTAAAACATTTCCCAGTTTGAAATCACTTACTTTTCTTACTTTTCAGAAGGTTGAAGGACTTGTTCTCGTAGGATATTTTCTTTGACCCTACTTTTTGCATTTTGCCTCAGCACTGATTCGTCAGAAGCTGCTAGTCTTCATCGGACTATGCGATATTTTCGGGCGAAATTAAAGTTTACCTGAAGAGCGGAAGAGCCCCTGGGTACTTATTCTTACCGACCCAGTTCCAGAAGTGTTCAACTTCCGTTCCGCTGATTGGCCAGAAAATTATTTTTCTGGCCAATCAGCGGGACGGGTTTCGAACACTTCATCGAATAAGTGCCCACGGGCTCTTCCGCTCTTCAAGTAAAGCTATGCCTGGAAATATCGCATCGTCTTGCCGTGGCGCTTCATAAAATCCCACCGTATTTTTCCCGAGCCTTTGCCTCCTTCACGTGTGACATGAGACAGCCTAGAGGATCTTCTGAAATATCTCTTGTGCTTTGTGGACCTTTTTGCGGAACCAAAATAGAATATTTTAAGGTTATTCCTCACAATTGCACTGCGCATCCTTTCTGCGCATAATTTATGGCGTCATTTAGCGCGCTCTCGTGCACGTGCACACTGAAAACATGGCGGATTTGCCTTGATATTGAGCTCTTTCAGTTGAAAAGTGGCTATAGCTCACCAACGAGCATGGGCACCCCAATTTTTTTTCCAGTCATTGTAATCAACTTATCATAAACTTTGCTTGAGGAAAGACTGATCTGATTTCTATTGCTGAAAATTGAATAAATAGCGAAAATGGCAAATAAACTGTGGTCTTTTCTATTTTGCCCTATGGTAACCATGTCAAGAAATTTGGTTGAAATTTTAATCAAGGATTCAGATTTCTGTCTAAATCAAACTTAAAAGTTTATTTGTGTCCGATACAACGCATTGACTCCAGGTTAATGCGTGTTCTCATGAGTCTCGATCACAAAAATTTACAATTATTACTGCTGGGAATGCGTTCTTGTAATAAGCGTTAAATAATTCCAAAATGGGTCATTTTCAATGCCCCAGTGCTCCTTAATGAGTATGGGCACCCCCCTTTTTTATTTCAAAATTGAAGTTCTCATATGATAAATATTCAGTGGGCAAAGTTTGAACGAAAATCTATTGTCAGTTTTATTTCAGAGGAATTACCTTAAACCTTGGATCTCTCTTGCAGGCCCTGTCCATAATACACCGGAGAAATTTGAAAACGCAAATTCGAAATTCGTCGAGACTTCAATTCGCGAAAATTTTGCAAATGCTTAGCACCGTAATAAACGGATAGTCTCAGAATTGGAGAACTGGTTTTACGAAGCCAAATTTTCTAATAGTATGAGGTATACAGCATCCTCGGAGACTCAAAAGCTGCCGGTCTTCATCGGACTATGCGATATTTTCGGGCAAAATTAAAGTTTACCTGAAGAGTGGAAGAGCCCCTGGGTATTTGTTCTTACCGACCCAGTTCTAGAAGTGTTCGACTGAAGTTCCGCTGATTGGCTAGAAAATTATTTTTCTGGCCAATCAGCGGGATGGGGTTCGAACACTTCATCGAATAAGTGCCCACGGGCTCTTCCGCTCTTCAAGTAAAGCTATGCCTGAAAATATCACATCGTCCCGACTGATAGCCCCTGGGTCTCCGTGGATGGGTATGATGTGCATTGAATTCGCTGGTACCCCACAACGTCCCCGGCAAGGGTTGTAACCTCTTGATCAGGAGACATGCGCACCAACCCTGAGACCACCTCGCCACTACCAATGCTGTTAGACAGAAACAAAAAACAACTGAAGTTTGTTGTGATAAAGCACTGCGTTATAGTACAAGGTCAGCATTTACGATATGTATTGCCAGTATTGCCTTTCTTCATACAGTGGTTCCTTTATGGTTTATTATTATCTCTTTGGTGTTTTTCTATCTTTGTAAAGCATTATTTTCAAGTTTTGTCGATGATCAAAATAACTCTAAATACCGTGACTCTACTCCTTAAAATACTGACGAGGACAGTTTAGACCCACAATGTTCATGAGTAACATAACAAACAAAGAGACTGTATGGTAAGGAGTCGGTTATTTCCGAGTTCGTGCGAAACCATTCATATGAAAATGCATTCAACTTTTAGGTTCATTTCTATGTGTATATCATTTTCATATGAAAAGTTTTTCCTAATGACTTGTTTTGAAACAGAGGCCCAGGGCAACTCTGAAAGAACCAATTAAATTTTGCGTCGAGTTAAGCAGAAATTTTTATTTTCGAGGCTTTATTTTCGCAATTTTTGGCTGTCGTATGTATGAAATTATGTACCGCAAAAGTCACTTTGAAAATGATTGATAGTGAGAAAGTTTTCTTGTTATTATCTGAGGTTAAGGCAAGGAGCTTGAGGCTGTAAAGCAATACGCTGTCGTATTTCATCAGGCGTCATTAGTTTAGCGAAGAGGAATGGGTCAAGAGTTCTCGGTGCTTCCAGCAGGACTTGCGTGCCGTTATCGTTACCACAAATCTGGAAGATACAATGAGTTTACAACAGTCATTAACATGGTTGCCACAAACATTACTTTTCAAATTTCCCTGAAATTCCCCTGATAAAAATATAATTTCTCTGATGACCAAATAGATACAAACTGCCCGATATAGTAGTGGGTTCGAGCTCGTCCTTGCAGCCGTCTTTTCCACTCGTTCATTATATATCACTGAAAAGTTTTCAACAATTTCCCCTTAGCTTTATCAAGGAAAAATATCGTTGAAATCTCAGTGACCCCAAATGTCTCTTCCAGCCTTAATTTAATGGTATAAAATCTGTCTCGTTAAATTATTTCAATTTTTCCTTCAGGGGCTTTCTTCAAAATGCCGATTTTCCCTGACTCAAAGTAAAATTTCTTGACTTCTCCCTGAGCTTGAAGAATTTCTTTTTTCCCTGACCATTTCCTGACCTGTGACAACTATGATTAAAGAGCCGCGCTGCTCCTCAGAACTCCTTAGCATGTATTAAGTTCATTTTAAATCCACACGATCAACATGGATATTCAAGTTTCTAACCTGTAACGCCATTAACAGATCAAATTTGTACTGAATGCTTGTTGGGCGTGGCACACAGGTTATTTTACCAGCCAAGCAAAACTCTTCACCGTGGTTCTGTTGAGAGATGAAGGATATGATCTTAGAGATCGACCGAGTAGTTCGATCGGTTGCCACTGAATTGGTTCACAAGAAGCCGTAAGACTGCTAAAACGTTACACTTCAGTTCTCGCCCGGCACTGCCAGTCGTACTTTTGTGATTTTGTGTTATCTTCAAGGGATACCTCGTAGATGCTAGATTGTTCATAAGCCCTGGGGACCGTTTCTCGGAAGCCCCGGAATATTATCGGGCCTGTAAAGCCATTTTTAGTTGATCGGTATTTAAAGACAGAGAAGTGTATACCTAAATTACGCCTGCTTGTTTGAAGAGAACCTCTGTTTATATTAAGAATATATGAATCAAACAGCTCTGAAGTTAAAAGGTTAACGATTTTTAAAAGGTTAACGATTTTGCTAGGACTTTTCGGCTGCGAAAACATTTCGGGAAACGGGACCCTGTGGTGTCTATTTACTGTTTTTTTTGAAGAGATAAGCAGTGTTGTTACTCCCCTCCCAGTCTTCTCGATCCTAAACATTCCATGTCAAAGCGGAGCGCCAGCGAGCCGGGCAAGAGAACTTTTTTTCCTTTCAGTTTGGGCTCGTGAACAAACAGTGCATCGATCATAAGAAGCCCACAGCAATTTGACAACCAGTTTACCGACATCCCGTATTTATACTCCAAAGTCGAGGAAAGAACTGTAAGAGTATAAGGAAAGTCGAGGAAAGAACTGTAAGAGTAAGGTATTGCCCAAGACGTCTGGGCGAGTGAACCTACAAGAGCCGGGCAAGAACGTATTAATAAGATATATATTTAGTAGAGTCCACCCAATGGTGATGTACGAGTCTCATATATATACTCTCGTAAGTGTGTTTGTGAAGCATCATCATGCTAACAACTCTCAGTTGTGAATCTTGAAAGTTAGTATAAACCCGCAATCTTTCCCATGCAGAAATCTCTCAGGTTTATTCATTATTTACGGCGCAGGTACACATAGCCTTTCTAGCAAACCCAAGCCTCCATTAATCTTCGCAGAAAAATTGTCTCGCTTGAACAGAAATGGAATTTTGGTCATCAATGAGGTGTTTACATGGATTGGAATTCTCCACGAGAAGACCCAGGTAAATTATCGTTGGTTAAAAAAGCGTTTACCTCAAGTTCACCGGCTACAGCGTCTGTACTGAAGAATTTGTGATAAACTAACGTGTTTGACTCAGTAAACTTTCTGATATCCTCTGGAACCTGCATCATCAAACAATGGATTAACTTCAGTGTAGTGAGGGATATGAAATGATAAAACTGATGCTACACGAGTTATGTTTGCAGTCAGGAAGGAGAAATAATTGTTTACCATTCTTGCAAATAATACGGACGATTTCAATCTCGGAATAAAATGTGTTTAAAAAAAAACTGTCCGAAATTTTTAAACGTCTGAAATTTTAAAAGTCCGAAATATTTGCAGTACAGTATGAAACTTTTCCACAGCTCCAAAACTGCTAGTTTCTTTTGTGGAACGAACTCTAGTGCAGGACACTGCTTGAGAATTTTTGTCATTTTAAGGTCGGTGTATCTGTGAGGGTGCAGTAAAACTCATTTTCACAGTTTGGATTTTTTTCACTCTAATTCGTGTTTTGCACGCGAAAATTTTACTGGAGCTATGTTTCAGTAAATTGTCCGAAGCTTTTTCCGAAATGAGATAAAACATATCTGAAAATTGAACATCTGAAATATAACCTCCGATATTTTTTGCAAGGTAAAGTATGCTTTAAACAGTGCATGTAAACAAATGCTGAAATAATTTCGAGTTTACTTCACACTAGGTTTAGTTGTTGCGACTTTCAAATATTGCCACAAAAGCTTACTAACAAGGACATTTCCCACCTGAGGCGGTGAAGGCACAGCCTTCTGATCCACGGTGGTGTTTGTGCTGTGCGGAGTTGTTGTGACTTGCACCTTGTCTTGGTTGTCGGTGCCCCTGCTGCTAGTAGAGGGCTCCCTTGCTGTTTTTTCACTACTGCGCATGTTTCCTGGAGTTGTTGTGACTTGCACCTTGTCTTGGCTGCCGGTGCCCCTGCTGCTAGTAGAGGGCCTCCCTGCTGTTTCTTCACTACTGCGCATGTTTCCTGGTGCATCCATTTTGTGTTTGCTCCCGTGTGGGGTCCCGCTGCTCACAATATTATCTTCGTTGCCACTCGTACCAGTGTGTCTTCGTTTAAATCCTGACATGATTTCTTTGCTGGGGCCCCTTTGGGCAGGCGGTTGGTCATCTTTAAAAATGCTCTTGTCCTTTAAGATCTCCACTTCTGGACCTTTTTTGTCGTCACTTTCCTTGCTCTTGTTTTGTTTCTTTGTATCCTTTTTGCTGTCTTGATCCTTTTTACAGCATTTCGCAATCTTTCTGCAGAGCTTGAATAGCGGCAACAAGGGAAAAATGAGAAAGAAAACTAAGTTGAACAGAAATTCCTTGGCCTTGTTTCGCGATTTGGTCACGTCTTTTCTATGAAAAATAAAAAAAACCTTCGTTAAAAACACAACCTACTTTTCAAGAGTGTCAGTTGGTGAATAACAGGCGTTCTTAATTCCTACTTGAAAAATCAGGAGATGTGGCCTAAAGAAACACTATGCTAATTTGCACAGTTTCTCTTTTCAAAACCATGCAGCTAGCCTGTTTGACAGGCGCAACCCTTTTGTGTATTTTAAGGACGTTCGCGCCCAAAAGTTTCCACCTCCAGATTTTTTTAAAACTTTGACTGCTTGTAGAAAATGATAAGACAGATCATAGCATTTCTAGAATTTCCAGTCACTCAAGGCGATTCTGGCCGGATTCATTACTATTGGCATATATTTAAGTTGAAGAGTCATATCTAAGTTATGTGTGTTTAACAGAACACGTATAGGCCTATTTGATAGATCTTTGCTACATGTCATTAAATCAGGTAGCATTAGACTTAAAAATGCAACGTGTATGAGAAATAATTAAAACTTCCCACTTAGAGATTTTTTTGTTTTCTAGTAATATGGAAAGAATCAGAAAAGGAAGTGATCTGCCGAAAAAAAGTGGGGGTCACCAAGCATCCAAGAAAGATGTTCGCACAGCAAGTTAAGTTAAACGCAAAAGTCAGCTCTATATTTTGTTGACCAAACAAAGTTAACTGTCACATGTAAAATTAAGAAATAAAAATTAATACAGAAAGTGACGACTCGCGTTGAGTTTCCTGAATCTTGATATTCTGATTATTGATGTGGGCGAGTCATACCTCCAGAGAAAAGAAACAAAAACAGAAACAAAATTTGTTATGATGTAACTTACGTGACGGGATCGATTTCCTCCCCTTGTTCATTGTACTCCACCACCACAATCTGACCAGTGTTGTCTTTCTTTTCCTTCTTGCCCTTTTTAACACCGCCCATTCCGAACCGTGCTACGGCAGCCCCCTTTTTTCTCAGGCCCAGACAAGCCTTTAATGCGCCAAAAGCCACTAGTACTCCCACAATGCTAGCGATGCCACCAGGTGTTTTCAGAAATTTAAGAATGTCGCCAAATTTATTGAAGAGGCTTTTGACTTTGGTCCAAATGTCTACAGTACCACCAAGGTCCAGACCACTCTCCGTCGGCTTTTCCTCGTCCCATTCTTTCTCGTCTCGATCGACGCATTCAAACCCGGCGTCATAACACTAAAGAAGAGACACTTATGTCATTCTGTGTTGTAAGGTCATTTCACCGAAATAGAACTTGCCTTGAGCTTTTTTAACTTTGCCTATTGATTGTTTATATTCTAGGAATTTAAATTGTGAAATAAAAATGAAGAGTCCCCATGTTCATTTAGGAGCAACAGAACCTCGTTTATATCCCATAAATTCTTATAATGGCACCATGATTATAGTCACGATTGCTTGATAAATTCACGTTTCCGACGACTGTTTTCTGCTCTACACTGAGATAAGATAAGATATGATAACTTTATCAACGTGTCAAAATCTCTAGCGTACAACGTGCGCTAGCTAATTGGGGACACCTAAATTACCTAGTGTCAAAATTACTTTAAAAACTACAAGATATGAAATTTATATGTATGTATGTATGTATGTATGTATGTGTATTTACATGTTTAAAATGATTGGTTAATTATTACATAAGAAACAGTCTTTACATTCAATGTCCAGTAGGCTATTGAAATTAACTTGTTTTATTCGTTTTTTAAAAATTTCCAGTGAGTCAGACAGCCGAATAGATTTTTCGAGTTTTGACCATAGGAGCGGGCCTAGGTACGACAGGCTGTGTTTACCGTGTGCAACTGTCCTGAATCTTGGTATTATGAAGTCT
>JAHPZR010019323.1:25000-27046 GCA_019787425.1 Platygyra sinensis | reverse complement strand
TTGAGGCTCAAAATAAGCTTCCAGAGGTTCCATAAGCCACCCTAAATTTCGACAAAGAAAGGTAGCTCTGAACTTCTGGAAGCTATTTACTGAGCCTCCAATTACTATCAGCCGATCTCGAGGGGTAGATGAACGGTGGTGCGAGAACGACGAACACGCGCGTGAGTTCCGTACACGCGAGGAACCTCGAGCTGTAGGAGGGCACGGGGGGGGTGGGAGGGGGGGCGGGGGACTCTTCGCTAAGTGAAACGGGCCGTTTAAAATTCACGCCCTGGCTCATGGCGTACGAGCCGGGGGGGCGGGGGGGGGCTGCAGCCCCCCCAGTCGCAGAAAATTTTGAGATTTTTCGGGCAAAACGCTGATGATTCGGGCAAAAGTACTCGGGAGAAAGCATTCTAAAAGGTAGTCAAGGCCTGGCTTGTAGGTTACTTTCACTGGCGTTTGTCTTGTCAAATCGGAGTTAAGGTCAAATGATCTAAGGATCCACAATTGCAGGTATTCTGTTTTGGAAAAGCCATATGCCAATTAAATGTGTACCGTGGGAATCCATGATGTTATTTCCATTAGTGACAAAAGGATGAAAGCAAAGGACGACCAAGATGGGCTCCTGCCAAGACTTATGTTTTTGTGGTGGCTCTGGAAAGAGCCCTTTTGAATGGCTCCGCAAAGTGCCGGTTTAAAATTTTCCTGAACTTCTCGCACGAGGAACAATTAACTGTTTCTTTTATAAGTTTCTGATTTTACCAGGCTGTCGAATGAAGTCATAGGCTAGGAGTATGCAATGTTTCAAAATACTACAGTGGAATCCTGATTTCTCGAACCCTCATTTTTTCGATCCTTCCGATAACTCAAACCAAAAGTCGTTTCCATCTCCTCACTCAAACGCCATAATTTCACGAACTGTCCGGCCGATTTTTTAAAAGCAATTTTCATCAGTTCCCTTGGATGTTCCAAAAAATCGGAATTCGGCTGTGTTTCCGTAATGATAACAGTTTCATTAGACGTAAGAACTGGGAACGTTTTTGTTTTTACTGCGATTTGAGTACGTATATACAACTGACACTTTCGGGCATTTTGTAATTTTGTTTCGGGCAATAAGGTCGGCCCGCCCCCCCAAGTCCGAGGGTTGCCCGTACGCCTATGCCCCTGGCTATTACTTGAACGTTTACTAATCAGGGTTAAAATATACTTGTGTACGCTCTTGGCGAACTCGACCAAGTATTATCTTGTTTTGTCTGTAGATTAGTAAATAAAAACCAGAGGAGAAAGTAAAAGTGAGTGACGATGGTTGGCTGGCGAGTGGTCACGCAATCTCTGTGACTGACATGTGGGATTCGGAACAGTGACGAATCAACCTGTGGGTTTGACAAGGATGCGGAAGGAAACAAAATTTGGGACCAGTCAGGTAAAAAACATGTCACTTAATAAATGCTGTGTAAAGCTATGTATTGTCAATCATGTCCACTTAAATCCTATAAATAAAGAATGAAGGAGCTGCAGCTGGAGTATTTCAACTCCCCCCTGGATGGGATGCTATGTCCCATCGCAGAGGTACTCCAGGCCTTCTCCGGTACATTTATGCACTTTGATAGAGAGAAGTACAGTGAGAGTAAAGTGTGTTGCCCAAGAACACAACTCACTCGGACCGCTGATCCCGAGATAAGAGCACTAACCATGAAGTTATAGCGCCTGCTGCCCAATCGAGGGACGTCTGAAATTCGGAGACAAACTGCTCATAAAAAGATCGCTGAGTAATCTTCTTGGTTGTTAGATTTGCAGTTCTATTCTATTTTTCTTTTTGTTCCTCGTATTTTGAAAGGGATTTTGCCTGTTGGTGTAGTGAGCAAAGACAAATGGCGCGGCTCTTTTAAAGATACGACGCCTTTCAAGCCCGAGCTGGACTCTCGTGCAAAGTGTTTTGCCAAGGCGCAGGCCGCTGCTCACTGCATGAAAGTACGACGACTTGGTGGTACGTGTCAATCATTTTCCCGCATTGTCATATGCAACCAATCAAGAAGCCACAAAAGAGCGACGATCCAATTAGAA
>JAHPZR010019323.1:0-20000 GCA_019787425.1 Platygyra sinensis | reverse complement strand
GAGCATGTTATAATTGCTAAATACAATGATGGCTAAGCCAATGAAAACTAATTGAATTGCATTATCCAATGATCCAGTTTTTAATAATTGACAATCATTCACCGAAATGGAGGTGAATATCCACCACTTTCACCGACACTGGTGGGTGAATAATTGTTTTAGTATATACCACACAAGCTGAATAACTAGCGGTTCAAAGAGTAACTTTATTTGTGACAATATACCGACAAAAGCCGGCTGCTCAGAGGTGAATAGTACTTGGCTAATCACCTCCGAGCTAGCCAATCAGCGTGCGCGAAAAGTAGTATTCACTTGTGTGGTATTAGTATATACTAATGTTTGATAAACCCAAAGAACGTTCCAATTATAGTTGTTTTTAGTAGGTCAGTAACGCATTTGGAAATTAGTATTAAAATTATAGCGGAGTCCCATCAACATGATTGTTTACTTTGTACATGATTGTTCATAAAGAGAGTACAACTTCTTTTCTCTCTTAGGTGTCTCAATAATCAGCCAAAAGATTATTTTGAAGAAGATCTGGTATGTCAGATAGTGTTATAACTCAGCTGCTCATTAGTGACGCAAATCCGAATGAGGGTTTATTTTCAGTTCAGGACATGTTCGACTGGGATCAATCGTTTCTGGTTGGTTGGTTGGTTTTCTCGGTTTCTACAGGGGAAAAACCTTTTTCGATCGGTTGGTTTAGTTTGTCAGCTTTTTCAACCGGCCTCAAACCAGGTTTAAACGGTTGAAAAAACATTTGTTTGATGATATCTCGCGATTGCAGCTCGCGTAAAGATTATTCCCTGTACTTACCGTGTTTATATTGCCGGAGAAACTTCAACCTTATAAACCCAAACCAGCTGCGGTTGGAACGTTCGATCCCAATAAAAGATAATTTGGTTTTACCAACTGGGTTGATAATGTGAATTGGCCTCCGTAAAGAGATTCGCAAGCTGACGTTTCTAGCGTTAGCCCTTCGTCGGAGCGGACTAAGAACTAACGCTCGAAACGTCAGCTTTCGAATCCCTTTAATTACCTGTTTACGGAGGCCAATTCTCATTATCAACTCAGTTGGTAAAACCAAATTATCTTGTAATACTCCCCACCGACGCAGCACCACAATTTCCTTAGAAGCTTTCCCCATTGATCCCAATAAAACGCAACCATACTGTGTCTGTATTGTTACTCATACTGATGGAATTTTATTTCTGTTCAAGATTCGTCGTGCTGCAGGTAAGACTCCATATTACTTTCCTGAGAAGTTTGGCACGCTGGTAGGCGTCAAGAATCGGCCCACAGAGGAGAGCAAACAGGAGTTTATGCTGACCTATGAAATCGATGAGGTTATGACTAGTATGGTGACGCTTCAAATCAGCGCCGACGATATCATTCTTATATACAACAGGTTCGTCAGTACAAGAAATAAAATGTTGGATGTTTATAGTGGCTAACCCACTAAGTAGTACTCAGGCAAGTCACTTAGACGGAAAGAAAGAAATATTTCACGGACTAAGCATAATAAGCTTCAAAATCCCATCTGGTCAGATATGTCCAGAAATGCAGGTTAATGAGATGCATGCTCCTTATAATAAGCATCACAAAGTGTCCCCTTTCCTATAAAGTCACCAATACACCCATAATTCGGTCAAATATGAATATGAAAATGACACTTACTCGTAAAGAGCATTAAATCTCATTAGCCCGCATTTCTGGACATAAGCGCAACTGGCGCGAGACTATTGTTGCCGAATTGTTGCAATATTTAACAACATACAATTTATATTCAGTAATTCATGTTTTTGTTCAGCAATCGTCATTTTACATTCAATGTTTTCTCTTTTTGTTCAGCAAAACTCATTTTTAATTCACTGATTCATATTTTTGTTTAGTAACTGACTTACTTTATGTTCAATGATTTTTATCTTATTCAGTAAATGATAATAAATTCAACACTGTTTTTGTTCAATAAAATTCCCAATTTTGCGTGCACGCCGTCAATATTTTATTCAACTCGTCCAATTTTTATTCAATAATTTCCGCTGTCCTATTGGTCAGCGGATGAACAAAGTGACTTTAAAAAAATGGCGGTAAAAGCGGCGACTGAGGAAGTTACGTGGAAGGACGTACTTTCCTCCATTGATAACCTGTTGATAGAGACGGAAATCCAAGATAACAATTCTGATTTCGGGTTCTACGAGGCTGCACTAGTCCTCAGTACTAGTTCTCAGACATATACAATACTGGGGAGCAAAAGTAAGCCAAATGAGACGAAGAACTGTAAGTTTGCCAGATTTTGAATTGCGCGAGACGATTCATTCCGCAAACCCAGGAAGACCACCTTTTGTCATCGAAAAGGAACTACAAGAGGACCTCCGGAGCGCTTCCTACACATGGACAGACATTGCGAAGATGTTACGAATTTCGCGCTGGACCTTGTATAGAAGGGTAAGGGCCTGATTACGGAATGAGCCGGGCTGGCTCGGTTAGCCGGGATGCTTCGGTGTGCCGAGATGACTTTCAGGCCGGTATTACATGAGGCGAGCCAGCCCGGTTGATCGGTTGATGGCTGATGCGATAAACCGTGGGAAATCGGAGCGGGCTTGATTTTGTACTCTCATTGGCTTAATAAGCCGGGCTGGCCCGGTAATTGCGATTACATGAATAAATCTCAGCCCGGTTAGGCGGGATCCCGGCACCGCGATACCGAGATCTCGGCTAACCGGGCTGGGGCCCGTTTCTCGAAGCCCCCGGTAATTACCGGGCCCGTTAAGCTGTTTCGTTTTCCATTTCAAATGGGAGTTTCAAAAGGTTTGAATATTATGCAGTAAAGTTATTAGCTAAAGAAACAAAATGGACTTTGTTAAAGTTCAGAACACATCCTACTTTTCTTGAGATTTTGATTTCAAAATCTGATTTCGGGCCCGTGAAGTTACCGGGTCTTTCGAGAAACGGGCCCCTGCTGGCCCGGTTGTCATGTAATCGCGGAGTTGATTTTTGTTGCGTTTAACAAACGTGCCGAGATCCCGGCAAACTGATACCAGCCCGGCTAACCGGGTTAGCCCGCCTCATGTAATCAGGCCCTAAGAGATCGCCCTAAGAGAGAACAATCTGGAGCACTTAAGTCGATATTCGGATAGTTGAGATGATGAACTTTTGCCCCCCAGTATTGGTATATGTCTGTAAGCAAACAACACAGCTGACCTAAAACTTGACCAACGTTCCTGTCTAAATCCAGTCCCATATCAACTATAGCAAAGATATCAGTGACGTCACCTATTGTTATTAATATGCCAACCAGAGAACTATTGGCTGGTGAAACAAAGAGTACTTTTGTTTAACGTTTTCAACATTGAAATAACAAGAACATTGTTTGTAAACAAATATCTTCGCAATTGCACGCAAGACAGATACCGCCATTTCTAGTCTGTTGAGGACTAGTGGAACCCTAAATCAGAATTCAGGTTACCTTGGATTTCCGTCTCCATCAAAGTACGTCCTCCCACGTAACTTCCCTAGTCGCCGCCATCATCACCATGTTTTTTTAAGTCACTTTGTTGATCCTCTGACTAATAGGACAGCGGAAATTATTGAATAAAAACTGGACGAGCTGAATAAAATTTTGACGGCGTGCATACTAGCCTGCGTTGCAGACGAAACTAACCCCGGTATAGTCCGTCTGCGAATCAGCGACCGTTAGCTTGTTCCGCCCCCCGCGTGTTACCAAGGTTTTTTATAATAGGTTCTAATTAACAAATTGACGTCAGTTTTTTTATGCGTCTGTCCTATTATTGATCATGAATTTCGTCATCACATTGTCAAAATAGCTGGGGATCCACGAGGCGATAACCGAGTGGATCCGCAGACTACTTTGACAATGTGATGACGAAATTCATTATCAATAACAGGACAGACGCATTAAAAACTGACATCAATTTGTTTTTTATGATAACAAATTGTCGAATTGCCGGCTCTCGCTCGCTGACGCGTCGCATGAATTTTAAATTCATGTGTATGTCCGCATATGGACAATAAAAATTAGCCAATGAGCGCGCGTGAATTTCTGCAGTTATCGTAAAATTGGCTCTTGCATATGGCTGTTCTTTCGTGCACCGTGATTGGACGAGTGGATCTCGCGGAACCATGGTTACGTTGTTCCACGAGATCCACTTGTCCAATCACGGTGCACGAAAGAACAGCCATATGCAAGAGCCAATTAGAACCTATTATAAAAAACCTTGGTAACACGCGGGGGGTGGAACAAGCTAACGGTAGCTGATTCGCAGACGGACTATACCGGGGTTAGTTTCGTCTGCAACGCAGGCTACGTGCATACAAAATTGGAAATTTTATTGAACAAAAACAATGTTCAATATATCATCATTTACTGAATAAGATAAAAATCTTTGAACATAAAACAAGTTTTACTGAACAAAGATATGAATCACTGAATTAAAAATGAGTTATACCGAACAAAATATGACACATTGAATATAAAATGACGATTGCTGATCAAAAATGTGAATTACTGAATATAAATTGTATGTTGTTAAATATTGCAACAATCCGGCAACCATAGGAGACAGACCAGTTGCTATTTACAAGCATGGCTGTGGAGTTGAACTAGGGTCTACGGAGAAACAACGTCTCCGGCTCATTAGTCAGAGAATGGCCATCGCTCTACTCGTTAAATTTTTTGTTTGAGGGCATTCTCGTTGCTGTTGCCGTTGTTACTTTGCTTAAGTTTTCTGTTAGTAAATTCGTTTCGACTATATTTACTTAATTGCATGTCAGAATGAGAAAGGGTAGAGCAGACTTTGTCAACAAACTTTTTTTGTTTTGTCTAGAGCTTCGGGTAAAATACTGAAAGCGTACGCACAGGACTTCGAGTCTCTTTCTCAAGATGGTCACATGTTTGTTATTGTTCAGAACACTGGCTATGTGACGGCCGACTTCGCTGTAAGTTTAAACCTTCTTCTTAACGTAAACTTTCTAATTTGCCTTTAGCTGTAAACAGATGTTTTCCATTGAGTTGATTAAGGTATGTTTTGAGCTTTGCCAAATAACGTTTGCAATTATTTTCAGCCATAAAGGGTGAGAGTTGAGAGTGTTAGCAAGATAGAAAGAGCCTGGGGAGAGTAAAACTTCATATAAAAAGAACGGTGATGCTCGCCGTACGTTTCAGGGGTTAGGAAAGTGGTTTTGTTACTTCATAGGGTGTTGAATCTGAAATGGTCCACAGTGGGAACTTTTGCGATACCTTTTAAGGGTATTGAGCCGAAAAAATATGAGAGGAGATAATGTGTTGTTTTAGAATTGATACAGCTAAGAGGTAAAAAAAAAACTTTCAGAGAACGACCACCAAACAGGATCTTGGTACCACTTAAGAGTTCTTCCATACTTTTTTATGATAGCAGCACAAATTCTCGCGCGCTCATTGGCTTATTTTTATCGTCAATAAGCGGACAGACACTTAAATTTATAATTTATGCGATGCAGCAACGAGCTGGAGAGCGGGCAATTTGACAGTTTGTTATCGTAAAAAGCAAATTGACGTCAGTTTTTCATGCGTCTGCCCTGTTATTGACAATGAATTTCGTCATGACATTGTCAACACCTGATCAAAGAAGTCTGCGGATCCACTCGGCCATCGCCTCGTGGATCCAATGTTATGACGAAATTCATGATCAATAACAGGACAGACACACGAAAAACTGATGTCAATTTGTTAATTGACGAGCAACCCCGTCTTTTTTTTTTAATATATATATATATGGGAGTTCCCCTCCCCCATGGGGGAAAGCTTGATAAAGCGATAGAACGACATGCAGATTGTTACTCAATGTGTGTTTCTTTGTTCAGGTGGTTATATCAGAATGCTCCGGCGCAGTAGGAAAGTTCCGTGAGAAGTCTTTATCTATAAATCCTCAGAAAACTCACATGTTCAAGTTTGGGATCCACGCATACGGCATGAAAGGGGGCAATAACTACTGTGTTGGTGAGGAGTACGGTCAATACAGCGTTTATTTCCTGTATACAAAAAGGCTATTTATTACACTTCGCCTTATCACAGGTGGCATAGAACGGGCAGTGATCTCTAGTTTTGGCTGCAGTGCCATTCTTGGAAGATCGGAGCAGCCCTCTTTCCTTGCTTGATAAAGTAGCTCCGCTCCTAGAGATCTGGGAACGAGAGTTCCAGGATCCTTGAAGTGCCTGTGATTATTTCTAACTATTGCGTCAAAATGTAAAGCTGCGAAACTGAAGCAGACATTTTTATGTACCATCAGCTGGTGTTATAGCACTTAAGGTTAAGGCTAGTGGGGCACAGCAATTAAATGCTAAGAATGAAGAACTCAA
The DNA here is from genome assembly GCA_019787425.1 of Platygyra sinensis. NCBI lineage: Eukaryota > Metazoa > Cnidaria > Anthozoa > Scleractinia > Merulinidae > Platygyra > Platygyra sinensis. The sequence continues at coordinate 13,643 of JAHPZR010019323.1, read as the reverse complement.
ACCGAAAGCAACAACGCTAAAATTTATACTTAACAAGAGACACTTCACCCAGTGCAGGCCATTTACAAACTTGTACGAGGAGTTGAAACGCGTCTTAGTCTAGCAAGTAGTCAGAGCGGATTTTTAATCTGCTTAAAGTCAATCAGAGGCAAGTCTCGTCCTTCGAGTAAGGGAATAGTTCAGTGAATTAACAAGGACATGTATCTATTATCCATTCACATCTTCTGTCCTTTGATTTCCAGTGAAGCTGTTTGATGCCCGTCATAAGTTGGTTGACACTGCTAACGTTACCTTCACAACCACAGCACCTTGTGTGTGCGCGTCAGGATGCGGTTGCAGTGTATGTATTCTTTGTGTTGTAAATGAAAAGAAAATTCATTCTCGCCCACTGCACGCAACAGATGTCTTTGTTGTTCAGAGCTGCGTCTGCTGAGGCAGCAATCTTCGTCACCGTAGTTGCTGAGCAACATGACGTTATGGTATGACGTTATGTGACGTTCAACCTACTTTGGTTTATTCGGCGAGTGCTTGCAAAAATCGAAAACTTGTCCGTGCACTTCTACAAAAGTTCACGAAAAAAGCTGGTTTCAAATTACAGTACTCATCTCTGTACAACAAAAATAGACAAAATTGACCATATCGCATGTTTATTGAAATATCTCAGCAAGTATTTACATTAGTATGGTCTATTATATCTCATTTGAAAGTGTACAAAATGGGCTTCCTAGGGAAAAAAAATATGTCATGGTAACCCACAGCACTTGAGAAAAAAATGTTAATTGGAATAAATTAGCATAATTTATGCATCATATTTGAGGAAGAATGGAACTTCTTCCAAAATGTTATGAAATGTTCCAGATAAATTAAAAAGAGAAATGTTCCTTATTCTATCAGGAGCCTCTCCTGAAAATCTGAGGAAGCTACTTCTGCATAGGGGTTGGTCTAGAAGTGTTCTAAAAGGATGTGGAGCCACCCCTCCACCCCTGCCACTCAAAATGACAGTCTCCACTGACTATATGTCCAACATACAACTACAAGAAGATGTGGGGTCCCTCCTCCACCCCTGCCACTCAAGGTGACAGTCCCCACTGACTATATGTCTAGCATACTATCCAACATACAACTATAAAGTGATGTAAGGCCCTCCTCCACCCCTGCCACTCAAGATGACAGTCCTTACTGACTATCTTTCTAACATACCATTTGTAAGTTTACATTATAGTTTTTAACATTTTATTTTTTAATTTTTTAAATTTTTTTTTTAAGATTTCTTTTAATTTTTTTTTCATTTTTTTTATTTCTTTTATTTTTTTTAATTTTTTGTGCAATAATAACAACAACAGCAATGAATTTAGCAACCAACAATGAATTTAACCGCCAACAATGAATTTACGAGTTGTGGTACAACCTGTCATGGAACTCTTTAAAGCAGTTCCTTTGCTTTGTGATGTGCATATATTTACCACCACACTGAGGTGCACTGCAGTAAGAGAACACACGCACTTCGCCCCTGCCACGCTTGTAGCAAACTACACAGCGTCTCCTGATGTTAGAGAACTGTGGCATATGCACTGTCTCAAATTGGTCCACAGGGGGAGCTGGTTTTACAGACTTGTGAACAGGTGGCACATCATAATCGGGGAAATCACAGAGCTGTCTGACAAGCTCCTCTCTGAAGTGGAGTAAGGCATAATCAGCCCCCCTCTGAAGGTCTGCATCATCAGGATTCTTAGCCTGGTGCTCTTTGAACAAAAGAAAACTGTTGACTACAGCAATATCAATGAGATGAAAAAAAAGGGTTTTCCACCACCTCATACACTTACGTAAAACATTATTGGAGGATAATATTTGATCAGATCTATCCACTGCATTCATAAACTTATTGTAATTAGATACAGCTTGAGGCTGGCATACCACCTTTGTATTCCATTCACCACCAGTCTTTGTTTTTCGGTTGACCTGCACCCTGTCATTGGCATTGTCAATAGTGGTTAGTAAAGAAACAACTTTGTTGTCTACCCATTGCAGCGCTAAACAGGGGGGATCTCTCTCCCACCGCATGGCTCCCCTTTCTTTACCCTTGGCCCATGCTTTACTATTTTTTAGACCAGCTGGAAAATCCCTCCTGGTCTCCACAACAGTTCCTGTCGCAGCGACTCCCTGGGTAAACAAATGCTTGAACAGAGTGACAGAAGTATAAAAATTATCCACAAATAAGTGGTAACCCTGTTTGAGGAATGGTTGCATGAGCCTCATGACAACATCATAACCTAGCCCATTTGCACTAATATCTCGCCCAGCAGCCCTGCCAATATAAACGTTGAAGTCAATGGTGTATCCATTGCTGCTGTCTGCTAGCACCCACAGCTTGATACCCCACTTAGTGGGCTTATCCTTGATATACTGCCGTATACCAGATTGATGTCTTGACTTTACCATGCGTTCATCTATAGCAACATTTTGTCTAGGTTGGTATAAACTAAGGCACCTACCTTTGAAGTAATTTATAAAGGACTCAACTTTACATAATTTATCATCAGGATTTTCAGCTCCGGGATCAACAACATGAAGTAGGGCCATGATTGCTCTAAATCTAAGTCTGGGCATAATTGCTCTTGCCCACAGCCCATGAAGGAGAGTTTTAGTACCCCAATACCTGTCAACATTACCCCCCACCTTAACAACTCCAAAATAAATCAGCATGGCAATCACCCTCTTGATTTCGTCAGGGGTTACATCCTTCCAGCTGCCATCATTCTGGGCATAGGCCTGATGAGTCCCCTCAAAAATACGAAGTTGAGCATAGCTATTAGTATGCTCACAAATACTGTTAACCATGTCTAAAGTAAAAAAAAGATTAAAAAAATCAATTGCTTTTGTCATGGTATTGCGAAGCAGTCTCCGCTCAAAGTGAATACCAGGAATACGGGTTGGCTTGAACTCGGGCAGGGGATTAGGAACATCAGGGTCACAGTACGACTTGTAAGGCACAGCTCCAGGATCACCGCCACCAGCAGCAGCAGCGGCAGCACGACCACGACCACCACCTGCAGCAGCTCTAGCACGAACTCTAGTACCAGTTGGACGAGTAGCACGTACTGCAGGGGCAAGGGGAGGAGGAGCAGGAGCCCTATTGCGTCTACTACGATGCAAAATGGGGGTACGGACAGGGGGAGGTACAGGACCATAAAATGCCGAAGGAACTCGGGAAGCTATAAGGAGACAAACAAAATAATTAATTAAAAATACATATATCTAAATTTATCACTTCTCCAATGAGGCTTTTCAGGGCCACTGACATATAAAAATTTATTTTAAATTAAAAAATATTATAATTTCATATATATGAACCATAAAATAAACTTATACATATCAACACACTACTACTACTTATAAAAAAGTAGACTGACCTAAAGGTGCAGTGCGTACTGCAGTGGGTACCGCAAGAGCAGGAGGAACAACCCCAGCAGGGGAAACGGCATCAGCAGGAGCAGAGACAGAGCCATGTGGAACTATACAAGCATAACAATACTTATATAATATATATATAATTGGATATTTGTACAATGTAAGTATACTGGACAGCTTTACAATTGAAAGTTTAGTCTAGATATATGTATTGCAGAATTGTACACATTGGGCTAAATGTGTGCCCATTGAAAACAACAATTTACCCACCAGAAGTTGCAGAAACATCAGAGGCACTACCAGCCTCTTCTTCTTCCTCATCTTCCTCTATGCCTTGTCCTTCTATTTCTTCTTCTCCATCACTAAAAGGATCAACATTGGAATTTGTTTTTCTTCTGTGTATTCATAATTTCGGCCGATGAAAAAAATAACTAACAACTAACGTGAAATCTCTACAACGTACACATGGCGACGCGATGGCATAGAAACATAACATCATACCAAATAAGGGCGCTGCCTTGAGAAATATCGCGTCCATAAAATTACGCGTCTGTTGACCTAAAATCGCTCGAAAAGAAGCTGTGCGTTCTCAAATGGGAATTCACATACATATTTCATGAAATTGAGAAGAATTCAAGCATATAAAGGCAGCCTGGGCACCAGCCGGCGAGTTTTACTGCATCGCTCAATCGTGTAGCCATTGCAAAACCACGAGGTCGATAAATCAATTGATCGCTTACCTCGAAAAATCGCTCCAGCTTGCGAGTTCCATGTCTAGTTCACTCTCCTCATTACTAGACATACCTCCATGAGCTTCATCTTCATCGAAAACCATTTGTAAACCTTCAACAGAATAATTTTCTGCTCGAGGGCGCTTCGACGCGGACGCCATTATCACTCTCTGAAGCTATTTTCGCGAAAAATCGTCATGTAGGCTACATTCAAGCGTCCTACGCAAAAAATGGCTAGTAAACGAGTAATTTTATTAACTTTGAGCTCTCCAATTTTGGAGAAATTCGAATGTAACGCAATTTTTTAATAAATTTTTAACTTATGGCTCACTGGTGCTACCATAACAATGGGTCACGACAGAGATGAGACTCTCATGACAGACTTTCATGGCTGCATAAATGTAGCAAATGAGGCTATTGCTAAACTGCCTAAAAATACTGCACTTAATAACACTGAAGGGCACAAGAATAGTCTACAAATGTAATAGTCTAGTGATACAACATGCTTTAAAAGAGATAAACTCATTATCACTCATTATCTGTACATTATAATCACAACTGTGCAACAAAAGGTCATTCTCCAATATTGCATAATAATTTCACGCGTGATTAGCGCGTGCGCATTAAAAAATAGCGGCTTTTTCTCTTTGGCTGGATCTTGCCATAGAGCTAGGTAAATCGTCATTTTCTCGAAAACGAGTACGGCGACCTATCAATCTCTTCCGTTGTTTTAAATTGAGTAATAAACAAGAGGTTGTCCCCAGGGATCGGCCTTCAGGCCTCTCCTTTGGAATGTTTTCCAAAACGATTTACATTTTTCCACTGATGAAAACAGGCTATTTATATGTATGCCGACGACCACCAACTGTTTTCAGTTGCGAAAACTAGTAACAAGCCGGAAAGAATTTTACAAGGGAAGGTAACAACATCTCTGGGTGGTATAACAACAATCTTCTACAAGGAAACTTTTCAAAGTATCAGGTGATGAGTCTGGGTCCGAGGAATTGCCAAAAGGATTTACACATCGTGATTGGCGACGCTGAGATTGATCAGAAGTCAGAGATAACTCTCTAAGGAGTTACATTAGACGACCAGCTAACATACTCGAGCCATATAAGCAAGGTTTGCAGAAAAGCCTCATGTCAAACGGGTGTCCTTTTGAAATTACGTAATCTTATTCCGACATCGGCAAAATTGCACATTGTCAAATTTGCCATAATACCTCACCTTACATATTGTCAGACTGTCTGGCATTTTTGTCGTGCTTCTGATACCAGAAAACTAGAGCGAATCCAAGAAAGAGCGTTACGCTCTGTCTACTGTGATAATGTATCATGGTATGAAGAACTCCTGCAAAAAGCGAGCCTGCCTACGCGATACACGCGAAGACTACAGGACAGGCCTTTTTAGACCTGCTTGGAGGAAATCTTGGAGGAAATCTTCTGCAGTGCTACAACGAAGCCTTCTACGAAAACCAACTCTCAATCACACAAAGAAGAGGAATCATTTCCCTCATACCAAAAAGTGACGAAAACTTGAATGAAATAACATGCTGGCGCCCAATAACTCTTCTTAATGTCGACTATAAAATTCTCGCTAAGATAATAGCTAGACGTATCGAACCATCACTCCCGTCTCTAATTCATTCCGATCAAACAGGCTTTATAAAAGGAAGATATATCGGACAGAACATTCGCCTTTTAGATGACCTAATGAACTTTACCGATGTCAACAAAATCCCTGGAATTCTTCTTTTTATAGACTTCGAAAAAGCCTTTGATACTTTAGAATGGAGCTTCCTCCATCGAGCCCTAGAAATTTTTAACTTTGGGTCTAAGATTAGAAAATGGGTCTCGATTCTCTACAACGATATCGAAAGTGGAGTGATGAACGGCGGGTACATGACAAATTATTTTAAGGTCTCTAGAGGTGTGCGGCAAGGATGTCCGTTAAGTCCTTTTTTATTTGTGCTTGCAGTGGAAATTCTGGCACTAAAACTCCGTCATGATCCCGACTGTAAGGGTATCATACTACCTAACTCGCGTGAAGCAAGATTGACACAATTTGCAGATGATACAACTGTGATTTCAAGCTCCGTAGCATCTCTCAAGGCATCACTTCAGATAATCAGTAGCTTTGGTTTATTATCGGGCCTCAACCTGAACAAAACCAAAACAAAAATAATGTGGATCGGTTCCCAAAAAGTAATAAGGACAAAATTATGGGTTTCAAATGTATAACAGAACCGATTAAGGCTCTTGGCGCGTTCTTATCGTATGATGGAGACAAAAACAATGAAGAAAATTTCTTCAATAAAATTCGTAAAATGAAGACGAAACTGCACATTTGGCAAACACGCGATCTCTCACTGTACGGTCGTTCAATGCTGGCGAAGGCAGTAGGCGTCTCTCAATTGATTTATGCAGCATCAATGTTAACCGTCCCTGAACCTGTGATCCAGAAAACGCAAGCTGAACTTTTCGCTTTTCTGTGGAGGAACAAAAAGGATAAAATAAAGAGACAGATTATTTATCAACCAACATCTGACGGAGGCTTAAATTTTATAAACTTCCGAACAATGGTCAAATCGTTACGGTTGAGTTGGATTGGCAGACTTCTAGATGGCACAGACGCCAACTGGAAGGCTATCCCTGATTTTTTTTTCAGCAAACATGGCGGTCTAGCTTTTTTATTAAAGTGCAACTACGATATTGATTTATTTCAAGCAAACTTCCCCCTATTTTATCGCGAACTACTAGGATATTTTCAAGAATTGAGCAGTGCATACGGAGGAGAACCAAGAAGGAAATTTATTCTATGGAACAACAAGGATATAACAATTGATAAAAAAACACTGTTTTGGAAAACGTGGTTCGACCATGGAATTTATTATGTGCAAGACCTCCTAAGTGAAGACGGAAAATTTTTATCTCTTGACGAATTCAATGGAAAATTTGGCTTGAAAGCTAATTTCCTGCAATATTTTCAAATTACCGCTGCCATACCAAGTTCACTGAAGAAAGCTGCACTGCTAACCCCAATCTCTAGTGAATTCCTTTTCTCAACTCCCGATCTGCTCTGCTTATCCGAAGAGACTACCCTATCATTGTCTAAAATGCGCTGTAAACACTATTATAAACTATTTAATGAACACTCAGTGTCGGAACCTACCGGAATAAAAAAATGGAAAGAACAATTCCCAAACAGTCTTCTTGACTGGAGACGCAATTTCACCAATATATATCAGATTACTAAAGACAACAAGCTTAGGCAATTTTTATTTAAAATATTACACAGGATAATCATTACGAAAAAGGAACTTAAAAAATTTAATATTGCAACCGACGACCATTGCAATTTCTGTTCCAAGACAGATTCCATAATGCATACATTTCTAGAGTGTGATGTCTCTATTTCATTATTTTCAAACACCATAAAGTGGTTTAACGTTATACACAAATTAAATGTGAGTCCTTCTGTTGAACAGATTTTGTTCAACTCGACTGATGAAATAGCTCCGTTGACCTCCACCCAAAAGCGCAGACTGGATCTTCTCTTGCTGTATATGAAACACTACCTCTATTCGTGCAAGGTTTTTTCTAAAAATCCCAATATGTCTGAGCTACAAACCAAACTTCAAATGCAATGGATAATAGAACACTGCTCACTGACTTGATTTTGCATTCCCCCCCCCCCCATATGCGTAATTATGGCCTAAGTATTTTAAGTAGAATTATTGAGCATGCATTCGTATTGTTAGTATTGTGAGTGACCGTATTTCTTTATATATATTGTAAGTTTATGTATTAGTTTTGTACATAGTTAATGGATGGATGTTTAGTAATTAGTGTAAGTAGCTGTGCGAGTATTGTAATGCAATCATGATGTTTAAAGTCAAGAACGGTTTGGCGTCCCCATATGTCACGGACTTATTCGTTGTCTCTAGTACTCATTATAATTCAAGAAACTCAGACTTCATAATACCAAGATTCAGGACAGTTGCACACGGTAAACACAGCCTGTCGTACCTAGGCCCCGCTCCCTATGGTCAAAACTCGAAAAAATCTATTCGGCTGTCTGACTCACTGGAAATTTTTAAAAAACGAATAAAACAAGTTAATTTCAATAGCCTACTGGACATTGAATGTAAAGACTGTTTCTTATGTAATAATTAACCAATCATTTTAAACATGTAAATACACATACATACATACATACATACATACATATAAATTTCATATCTTGTAGTTTTTAAAGTAATTTTGACACTAGGTAATTTAGGTGTCCCCAATTAGCTAGCGCACGTTGTACGCTAGAGATTTTGACACGTTGATAAAGTTATCATATCTTATCTTATCTCAGTGTAGAGCAGAAAACAGTCGTCGGAAACGTGAATTTATCAAGCAATCGTGACTATAATCATGGTGCCATTATAAGAATTTATGGGATATAAACGAGGTTCTGTTGCTCCTAAATGAACATGGGGACTCTTCATTTTTATTTCACAATTTAAATTCCTAGAATATAAACAATCAATAGGCAAAGTTAAAAAAGCTCAAGGCAAGTTCTATTTCGGTGAAATGACCTTACAACACAGAATGACATAAGTGTCTCTTCTTTAGTGTTATGACGCCGGGTTTGAATGCGTCGATCGAGACGAGAAAGAATGGGACGAGGAAAAGCCGACGGAGAGTGGTCTGGACCTTGGTGGTACTGTAGACATTTGGACCAAAGTCAAAAGCCTCTTCAATAAATTTGGCGACATTCTTAAATTTCTGAAAAACACCTGGTGGCATCGCTAGCATTGTGGGAGTACTAGTGGCTTTTGGCGCATTAAAGGCTTGTCTGGGCCTGAGAAAAAAGGGGGCTGCCGTAGCACGGTTCGGAATGGGCGGTGTTAAAAAGGGCAAGAAGGAAAAGAAAGACAACACTGGTCAGATTGTGGTGGTGGAGTACAATGAACAAGGGGAGGAAATCGATCCCGTCACGTAAGTTACATCATAACAAATTTTGTTTCTGTTTTGTTTCTTTTCTCTGGAGGTATGACTCGCCCACATCAATAATCAGAATATCAAGATTCAGGAAACTCAACGCGAGTCCTCACTTTCTGTATTAATTTTTATTTCTTAATTTTACATGTGACAGTTAACTTTGTTTGGTCAACAAAATATAGAGCTGACTTTTGCGTTTAACTTAACTTGCTGTGCGAACATCTTTCTTGGATGCTTGGTGACCCCCACTTTTTTTCGGCAGATCACTTCCTTTTCTGATTCTTTCCATATTACTAGAAAACAAAAAAATCTCTAAGTGGGAAGTTTTAATTATTTCTCATACACGTTGCATTTTTAAGTCTAATGCTACCTGATTTAATGACATGTAGCAAAGATCTATCAAATAGGCCTATACGTGTTCTGTCAAACACACATAACTTAGATATGACTCTTCAACTTAAATATATGCCAATAGTAATGAATCCGGCCAGAATCGCCTTGAGTGACTGGAAATTCTAGAAATGCTATGATCTGTCTTATCATTTTCTACAAGCAGTCAAAGTTTTAAAAAAATCTGGAGGTGGAAACTTTTGGGCGCGAACGTCCTTAAAATACACAAAAGGGTTGCGCCTGTCAAACATGCTAGCTGCATGGTTTTGAAAAGAGAAACTGTGCAAATTAGCATAGTGTTTCTTTAGGCCACATCTCCTGATTTTTCAAGTAGGAATTAAGAACGCCTGTTATTCACCAACTGACACTCTTGAAAAGTAGGTTGTGTTTTTAACGAAGGTTTTTTTTATTTTTCTTAGAAAAGACGTGACCAAATCGCGAAACAAGGCCAAGGAATTTCTGTTCAACTTAGTTTTCTTTCTCATTTTTCCCTTGTTGCCACTATTCAAGCTCTGCAGAAAGATTGCGAAATGCTGTAAAAAGGATCAAGACAGCAAAAAGGATACAAAGAAACAAAACAAGAGCAAGGAAAGTGACGACAAAAAAGGTCCAGAAGTGGAGATCTTAAAGGACAAGAGCATTTTTAAAGATGACCAACCGCCTGCCCAAAGGGGCCCCAGCAAAGAAATCATGTCAGGATTTAAACGAAGACACACTGGTACGAGTGGCAACGAAGATAATATTGTGAGCAGCGGGACCCCACACGGGAGCAAACACAAAATGGATGCACCAGGAAACATGCGCAGTAGTGAAGAAACAGCAGGGAGGCCCTCTACTAGCAGCAGGGGCACCGGCAGCCAAGACAAGGTGCAAGTCACAACAACTCCAGGAAACATGCGCAGTAGTGAAAAAAACAGCAAGGGAGCCCTCTACTAGCAGCAGGGGCACCGGCAGCCAAGACAAGGTGCAAGTCACAACAACTCCAGGAAACATGCGCAGTAGTGAAAAAACAGCAAGGGAGCCCTCTACTAGCAGCAGGGGCACCGACAACCAAGACAAGGTGCAAGTCACAACAACTCCGCACAGCACAAACACCACCGTGGATCAGAAGGCTGTGCCTTCACCGCCTCAGGTGGGAAATGTCTTTGTTAGTAAGCTTTTGTAGCAATATTTGAAAGTCGCAACAACTAAACCTAGTGTGAAGTAAACTCGAAATTATTTCAGCATTTGTTTACATGCACTGTTTAAAGCATACTTTACCTTGCAAAAAATATCGGAGGTTATATTTCAGATGTTCAATTTTCAGATATGTTTTATCTCATTTCGGAAAAAGCTTCGGACAATTTACTGAAACATAGCTCCAGTAAAATTTTCGCATTCAAAACACGAATTAGACTGAAAAAAAAACCAAACTGTGAAAATGAGTTTTACTGCACCCTCACAGATACACCGACCTTAAAATGACAAAAATTCTCAAGCAGTGTCCTGCACTAGAGTTCGTTCCACAAAAGAAACTCGCAGTTTTGGAGCTGTGGAAAAGTTTCATACTGTATTGCAAATATTTCGGACTTTTAAAATTTCAGACGTATAAAAATTTCGGACAGTTCTGTTTTAAACACATTTTATTCCGAGATTGAAATCGTCCATATTATTTGCAAGAATGGTAAACAATTATTTCTCCTTCCTGACTGCAAACATAACTCGTGTAGCATCAGTTTTATCATTTCATATCCCTCACTACACTGAAGTTAATCCATTGTTTGATGATGCAGGTTCCAGAGGATATCAGAAAGTTTACTGAGTCAAACACGTTAGTTTATCACAAATTCTTCAGTACAGACGCTGTAGCCGGTGAACTTGAGGTAAACGTTTTTTTAACCAACGATAATTTACCTGGGTCTTCTCGTGGAGAATTGCAATCCATGTAAACACCTCATTGATGACCAAAATTCCATTTCTGTTCAAGCGAGACAATTTTTCTGCGAAGATTAATGGAGGCTTGGGTTTGCTAGAAAGGCTATGTGTATCTGCACCGTAAATAATGAATAAACCTTGGATTGCGGGTTTATACTAACTTTCAAGATTCACAACTGAGAGTTGTTAGCATGATGATGCTTCACAAACACACTTACGAGAGTATATATATGAGACTCGTACATCACCATTGGGTGGATTCTACTAAATATATATCTTATTAATACGTTCTTGCCCGGCTCTTGTAGGTTCCCTCGCCCAGACGTCTTGGGCAATACCTTACTCTTACAGTTCTTTCCTCGACTTTCCTTATACTCTTACAGTTCTTTCCTCGACTTTGGAGTATAAATACGGGATGTCGGTAAACTGGTTGTCAAATTGCTGTGGGCTTCTTATGATCGATGCGCTGTTTGTTCACGAGCCCAAACTGAAAGGAAAAAAAGTTCTCTTGCCCGGCTCGCTGGCGCTCCGCTTTGACATGGAATGTTTAGGATCGAGAAGACTGGGAGGGGAGTAACAACACTGCTTATCTGTTCAAAAAAGCAGCAGATAGACACCACAGGGTCCCGTTTCCCGAAATGTTTTCGCAGCCGAAAAGTCCTAGCAAAATCGTTAACCTTTTAAAAATCGTTAACCTTTTAACTTCAGAGCTGTTTGATTCATATATTCTTAATATAAACAGAGGTTCTCTTCAAACAAGCAGGCGTAATTTAGGTATACACTTCTCTGCCTTTAAATACCGATCAACTAAAAATGGCTTTACAGGCCCGATAATATTTCGGGGCTGCCGAGAAACGGTCCCCAGGGCTTATGAACAATCTAGCATCTACGAGGTATCCCTTGAAGATAACACAAAATCACAAAAGTACGACTGACAGTGCCGGGCGATAACTGAAGTGTAACGTTTTAGCAGTCTTACGGCTTCTTGTGAACCAATTCAGTGGCAACCGATCGAACTACTCGGTCGATCTCTAAGATCATATCCTTCATCTCTCAACAGAACCACGGTGAAGAGTTTTGCTTGGCTGGTAAAATAACCTGTGTGCCACGCCCAACAAGCATTCAGTACAAATTTGATCTGTTAATGGCGTTACAGGTTAGAAACTTGAATATCCATGTTGATCGTGTGGATTTAAAATGAACTTAATACATGCTAAGGAGTTCGGAGGAGCAGCGCAGCTCTTTAATCATAGTTGTCACAGGTCAGGAAATGGTCAGGAAAAAAGAAATTCTTCAAGCTCAGGGAGAAGTCAAGAAATTTTACTTTGAGTCAGGGAAAATCGGCATTTTGAAGAAAGCCCCTGAAGGAAAAATTGAAATAATTTAACGAGACAGATTTTATACCATTAAATTAAGGCTGGAAGAGACATTTGGGGTCACTGTGATTTCAACGATATTTTTCCTTGATAAAGCTAAGGGGAAATTGTTGAAAACGTTTCAGTGATATATAATGAACGAGTGGAAAAGACGGCTGCAAGGACGAGCTCGAACCCACTACTATATCGGGCAGTTTGTATCTATTTGGTCATCAGAGAAATTATATTTTTATCAGGGGAATTTCAGGGAAATTTGAAAAGTAATGTTTGTGGCAACCATGTTAATGACTGTTGTAAACTCATTGTGTCTTCCAGATTTGTGGTAACGATAACGGCACGCAAGTCCTGCTGGCAGCACCGAGAACTCTTGACCCATTCCTCTTCGCTAAACTAATGACGCCTGATGAAATACGACAGCGTATTGCTTTACAGCCTCAAGCTCCTTGCCTTAACCTCAGATAATAACAAGAAAACTTTCTCACTGTCAATTATTGTCAAAGTGACTTTTGCGGTACATAATTTCATACATACGACAGCCAAAACTTGCGAATATAAATGCCTCGAAAATAAAAATTTCTGCTTAACTCGACGCAAAATTTAATTGGTTCTTTCGAGTTGCCCTGGGCCTCTGTTTCAAAACAAGTCATTGGGCAAAACCTTTCACATGAAAATGATATTCATATAGAAATGAACCTAAAAGTTGAATACATTTTCATATGAATGGTTTCGCACGGACTCGGAAATAACCTACTCCTTACCATACAGTATCTTTGTTTGTCATGTTACTCATGAGCATTGTGTGTCTAAACTGTCCTCGTCAGTATTTTAAGGAG
>JAHPZR010019322.1:5000-10259 GCA_019787425.1 Platygyra sinensis | reverse complement strand
AAGAGAATATCAAATGGTTGAACGTGTAAATCTACTTACAAAAGATGACAAGACTCGGCGTGTCTTACACCACAAAAGAACAGATATCGCTTTCTCTTTGAATTCAAGCTTTGTTTCTTACACCCCCCGGTACACACTGAACAGATGACCTACCGCAACCCAGTTTTGGGCACGTTATGCACTGGCTTGGACGAAGAGGGTTACGCGACACGAGTTTCTGAAGCAGTAACAAGCCGTGAAATAACTTCGCTCGTTGTCCGCGTGTTCGCCTTTCCGTTGTACGTGCACGGGTTAATCCGCAAGAAACAAGTCCAGCGTTTAAGTGCGTGGGAGACTATTTTTAGAGCGAACAAACGGAACTACTCAATATATTAACTACTGCTGTATCTACACGAGTTTATCCAATTCACAAGAGTAAAATTCTCAAAAAAACGTCAGTTGGAGTTTAGAGAGCTGGGCCGGGTTGTTCAAAGCTCGATTAAGCTAACCCAGGGTTAGCGAGAATTTTGATTTCAGTTTTGTAACTTTTTGGTGAGGTGTTCTGTTTATATTATTCGCCCTTCAGTTTTGAGCTGTAGTAATCTCAAACTACACCAAACATTAGAGGTGAAAAACGTTTTTAAACAAGAAAACATTATGCTTCAGTTAACGGTTAACTCTGGGTTAGCGTTCACCGGCTTTCGAACAACCCGGCCCTTAAGCGAGCGTATTAACCGGTTAAAATATTTTTGATGCTGAAGAGGCGCTTCACTTCACTTACAAATGCCGAATTGTTTAAGATGGAAAGGAAACATGAAATCCGGGTCGAGATTGAACAATATTCAGTGCACGGCCCACTGCAAAAATATGCTTTCAAGACATGGAAAAAGTCGACTCTCAGAGAGATTTATAAGATATACAGCAAGTTAAGGGAGTATCCGTTTTTATGTGCAAGTTTTTCAAACGTTTAAATTGGACCATACATTCGGTCCGTTATCTGTCTAAGGTTTTATGCAATCTTAATTGCCATGCACTATAGGTTGGTAGCGGAAAGATCCAGGAAATCGTGCGCATTTTTTAATAATTTTTTTAAGCTAAAATGAACATTTAATGAAGACTGGGAATTTTAGTTTATCACTGATATCTAAACGTCTAGATGAGCACCAAAATAAACATCAAAATGCTCTTTGTGATGGGTGTAGTCTATTTAAAAATATCCGTCGTCACATGTTCCTCCCCTACAAACAGAACTTGTAATTAATATTCAAGATCTCCGCACTTCAGTGATCGCTAGTGATCATCTAGAATCCACCTCTCAATCCATCTTCAGCGTCTCAATGCCGCTCTAGATGAACACAGATAAGCTGGATCATTAATCATTTGCCCCGTGCGACACATTAAGAGGCTCTCTACAGAAAACAATTGAAACTACCAGACGAGATCTTCCAGTGGCTCGAGCGCAAACCGGTTCACCGAACATCAGTAATTCCATATTTCTATGAAAAGAACGAACGGAGAGGCCCTTGCCAAAACGTAAGGGGAAGAGGGACTGCTTGTTCGGTTGAAATTCCATTTTGAACAGTGGGCCGACGGTTTGGGTACAGAAGTTGCAATGCGAATCATTCTCATTGTGAATGCTTTTAACGCCACTTGAGGCCTGTAACAGCACGTGCTTCCAGAAAGAACTGCAGGGCACTCTGACAACAGTTTCAAAAACACAGTCGCATAACACCCGAGTAGAAACAGTTAGAGTACTAGAACGCCCAAAAAAGACTCTTATCATTTTCAAAGAAACAGAAAACAACCTGGAAACGCCCAAATCTTTGCGGCACCGTCTATGATTCTGGAAGACCTCGGCCACAATCAAAAGTAAGAGGACATCAACACAAGCAAGTATTAAATCTGAATGTCACAGTCAGCCCACCTTGCCGGTGTATCCTGACAGCGTCGAGCATTTCTGCGGACCTGAGTTGATGTCTGATCAGCGGTACATTCATTGAGGACACCTCCTTTCCAGTCCTACTCAAGGGCTCGCCATCTACGCTGTCAAACTGGCCAGCGGTTTCCACAGGGAGAATACAGCGCACGAAGTTGACCTTGGTCTTTCGGATGGCGTCCAAAATGGTGTCCTGAAATGAAACAAATACCTCGCGTGAACCTGTGATCAGTCATTCTTTTGACCCTCCCAAAAAAGAACGTTTGATCGCAGGTGTTAACCTCGCGTAAGAAATTAGACATATCTTTTGGTTTATTTACACGCCAAGCAACTGGCTGACGGGAAGATAGGTGAAAAACCTATACAGAACGGGTGACAGAGCACGAAAATGTTTAAAACTCTGAACAATCGAAACAAAAGCTATCCTGTACTGCTGTAGTGAAATTTACGAAGATTTGGAGCTTATTTTGCGCGATAAAGGGGCGCTTATTACAATCTGAGAATTAATGCCATGGCTAAAACGTTAAACATAAACAAAGTCTTTCCGGCCTAGTGATAATCAAATTATAATCATTTTGAATTAAAATTCTTGTCCGACATTGTCATCGTATAACGTGCACTCACCACTTGGTATATGAGTTGTAAGCAGTGTGAGTTCTTCTTGATTGCCGTGGGTGTGTTCAGCGTCTTTTTCAGGCTCCGGGATCGAGTCACGCCCTCGGCGGCGGAACGATGTCGTGAAAACATGTCCTTCAAGTAAGATCTACATTGTACAGAACAGGAAAACGCAGTAGTAAACCTCTAGAAAATGATTCCTTTTTACAAAGATTACTTAACCCTTCTGTACAATTTGCTCTGATCAATCTACTATTTTGTGCTTTTCTTTCTCTTTTGTGTTTCCCAACCTCTCTGGAACTTATGTTTATCAAGATTAAACACTGAAATCAAACTTCTCTTAGCATTCAAAGCAATCAAGGTAGTAACAGGAGCCTCGCACTTCTCTGACTTGGTTCCACACTTGAACTTGTAAAGTACCACGAGTACTACCGATACTTACTAACCCAATCAGAAAAGTGTACTCCTCGGGATACGAGCACTCTCGAATATACAAAGAAAGCTACCTCGCCAGCTAACCGTCAAGAGTTCAAAACTCGCTTGGCCCAGCCACTTAGAAATAGCAAGGCTAATCGAGCTAAGTGGCTGTGCTCTTTTCTTTTGTATTTTTTTTTTATCTCTTGTATTTAAGTCTATACTGTGTAATTTCTGGGCACGAAAAAAGATTGTTGTTGTTGTTGCTACAAAAGGCTGAAAGAGATACTTTCTCAAGTCGAGCAAGGGATTCAAAGGTCTGCAGGCGCATTAATCTGCATAGAAACTGAGCATATAACTTACTTTGAGGACTCTGCCAATATTGGATGAGCCTGTTTAACAGTAGCGTGTTCCCTGGCCACTTTTCAGCCAGCCTCGTGCATTGTACAGGACAGGCAGGTTGCCTTGGCAATGGTTGATGTAAAATGTGTCTTTGAGAGGTCCCTGTTTTACCCACGTGTCCTCTGTTGGAAAAAAAGAAAGATATTACGAACATTGTTAGCGTATAAAAAAGACTATCGTGCACCGCAACATGCATCACTTGCAAAAAAAAACTTCGGACGCTACCCTACAAAACACCAATGAGACTAAAACAACATCAAAAGATGGTAGTTTTCACTGCACTGTATATATTTCGGACGCTTAAAAATTTCAGACGGTTTTATTTCCCCACATATTTTTGTCCTAAATTAAAATCGTCCGGAATTTCTTGCAAGTTATGTAATAAGCTTTTCACTTTAACACTGAACAGTTGCTTTAATTTAAGAGCATATCAATTATGGTAAAAGCGAGCGAACACAGTTTAAAATTTTCAGAAAATTTATTTACACAATACAGTATTCCAAATGACCGTATTCTTGGACAAGGAAAGTTAATTGTAGTATTTCTCTTGCCCGCAAATTTCCATCTTCTTAACACAGCACTTCTGAGAAGAGGTACTTTGCACCTCACTTGTTAACAATGGACGGAATTACTTACTTTCGTTACAGTGATGCACATAAAGTCGAGCAAGAAAAACTGCTGTCATTCGCTCCAGGGAAGATCGATTCCTCATCCAAGATCCACAACAAGCCTTTCTGTTCACTCCTCAGGTCTAAAGTGGAACCTCGTGTCTAAACAGATGCAAAAAAAAAAAAAAGAGAGAGAAGTTACAAAGCCAGAGACAAACGGCGCACCATCATTGGGTTGAACTCAAGTGTGATGTTAGGGTTTATCTCGCTCACGTGAGAGCCACGCATGTCGTTACAAGGTTGGTCTTTGACTTGCCCTAAATTCAGTGGATAAGAGAAGGAATTTTCCAGTGAATTTCTAAAAGATCTGATCGTAGCATTTCCGGCAGTGAATTGAAGTGCGGATTAGCCTTTAATTGAGAGCAACGGTGGCCTAAGACGCCGCTCAGGATCGAGCGGTCTGGGTTCAAGCTCTGGCCGGGGTCCTCGCATTGTGTTCTTGAGCAAAACACTTTACTCTCACAGTGCCTCTCTCCATCCAGGTGTATAAATGGGTACCAGCGAACTTACAATAATGCTTGGGGTAACTCTGCGCTGGAGTATCATCTTGTCAAGAAGGGAAGTCGAATGCTCCTAGTCGCTAAGTTATGCAGTTTTAGGCAACTTTATCACTGACCAACTGGTCTTAGTATCATAATAGCGGCTCAAAACTGTAGAGGAACAGCAAAGCTGGACAGCATAACAACAGCACATGGTAGACGTTGAGTGAAAACACATGTATACACAGTACTACATACCACGCCCTGAGCAGCTCTATCAAACACGGACACAACAGGGTCAGGAGAGGCCGTCACATTTTCAAAACTGCACTCTATGTTCTCCTGTGAAAATCAAAACGAATATGTCATCAGTGATCACGATCACATTTACGTCTTATTGATATAGCCTTACATCCCAAAAAGAACAATGAAGATGGATGAATTCCACATGCACGTCTATGTATGTAATCTGCATTTAGGGATTTACCCATCACCGCAGATTTAAAAGAGAAAAACAAAAGGAAATGATTGCAACTAAATCACTATTGAGATAAAAAAGAGACCAGACTGGTCTCAACACTCAGTTGGTCTATTACTTCAGCAGGAAGTGAGCTCCACTCGAGAAAAGTTCTTGAAGAAAAACTGAATTTGTAAGAATAGCGACGCGCACAGTTTCTAAAAATAGATTACATCACCAGAGACCCCCCCACATGACTCAGACAAGAATTACAGTCCGATAGAAGGTTTTGTATGAGCGCGTTGACTT
>JAHPZR010019321.1:85000-107540 GCA_019787425.1 Platygyra sinensis | reverse complement strand
TCCTAACAGGTTCCTTCAATCTGTCGACCACCGTTCTTTAGAGTTATGTTTCCTCTGAACAAGATGACTAATCGTAAGTGAACGAGTTATGTATATGTGAAGCCGTATTTATACTTGTCAAAGAGTTCTTCTTTATTATAGTCGCTGATATCTTACCACAAACTTTACAAGTCAGTGCGCAGTTGGTTGTCATCTCTTTCCATTTACAGCTATCGATTTTCTTCTCGCGGTACATTTTGACAAAATACTGACATGTTTTTTGTCGTCAAGCGGTTCTGACATTCTGCAGAAGAAAGGATACTTCAATTCATTATCATTATCCAATTTAATCTAGAACAACAAGTGTATACATCACAAAGTAGAGAGATCAATTTTTAAGAAAATAGTAAAAACATGTAACCGTGTTTCTATCGAGTTATACAAACAACGAGTGGAAGATTTGGGGAGGAACGCCAGAAATGCCGTGGGAACACGAGCCCGCAGGCGGAGTGTTGGATCCACAGCTTTTTTCGAGTTTCTCCCAAACTTTCATGCGAGTGTTTGTATAACTCGATAGAAACACGAAGTACATGTTTTCTATTTCCCTTTAAGAAAACACCACGACGGAGAGAAAGGAAAAACAACTTGTGAACTTTGGATATTAAAAATGTTAAGATTCTCTTTGGCTCGCGGCCATCACTTACGTCAACAGCGCGCGCTAAGTTTCCTGTGTCTCACATCGAGTTTATGAACAAACACGATTTTTAAAACCAAATCAGCGGCGCGTACCTTTCGTTACGACTGTTTTCTAAATGACAATGAACAGGTAAGCTGTATCAAGCAAGTTGATACTGTTATATATTTCTTAAATTGTTTGAAAGCCAGCGTAACAACCACGTTCTACATAGATTTCTCAGTTAAGTTCACTTAGTTTATTATACTATAATAACAACTGAATGGTCGTCGTCCGCCATGCACAAAGAGAACAAACAATTCCGTGTTAAACTTTGAAGAAATCGAGGAAAACTGAGAACATTGCAATCCTGAGCTGATAGGATCTTGTCCGGCAGACTGTGAGAATACGGCGAATGAAACTTTTAACAAAACCTGCTAATGAAAGTCATTAAGCCCATTTTCTGACCAATTCTTTTTAAAAGTACTTCAAAACTTCTAAAAGTTAAGCTTAAGAATATTATAACTTACTTTGTGCCGTTGCCAAAACAGTAAATGTGACGAAACAACCAAAACGCTTGTCAACGGTGTATTCATCTTTGGATACTGCTGTCCTAGTTGATACCTCCTTTGGATTTCGGCTCCCGATTCTTTAACGTTTCACTCTAGGGCTGCGTTGAATTGTCTTCCACGAGTTTGCGACGCTCTTTTTATTGAAGAAGAGGTCAAAAGGTTCAACACGCGGGCGATTATTTTTGGTAAGCGATACGGAGTGGTATGATAGGCGTTCGCCGCTGAAAAATTCCGATCGCCGACGCTTTACGATGGTGCGGTCGGAATATCTGTTTATCGCATCGGTCCCCTCGTTTTGCACCGGCAAATTATTGATTATTTTTGACTTGCTTTTTTAACTAGTACGAAGCCGAACAAGAATTAAACTGAGGCAAGCTGATATAAATTTTAAAGCAGAATTCAAATCAATGAAAAACATTCATGAAAATGTGCTGCAAGTTGTCCACTGAAATCGCAAATAGCCAGTCTGCGGAACCGAATGTTCAAAACTGCATATCTGTACTTATGTTAAAGCATTAAATAGAATTTTGCCGATGATAACCCAACGATTTTCGTTGTATGATTTGCCTTTTGTCACTCAGTTTTGATACGACAGTATAAATCCAATATTTAAAATCCGCTAACGCTAATCGAAATAACTTGGTCTTTCTTCCCTTTAGCAGGATTTTGCGGTCGAGCAAAACTAGTTCAAAGTTAAGTGACCCATATATGTTTCTAAATCGGGAAAACCCATTGTAGCATTCTTAGCAAGTTGCTCCAGCTCTTGGAGAAATGAATAGCTTGTCAGTAATATCATTGAAGAGAAAAGAAGAGAAAATACCCTCATTTTCTCTTGATGATATCTAAAAAGTTTCTAACCCGATCGGCGTAATTGATGTACAAATGTATCTGTAAACAGAATAGTGTAATAAGAATAATTCAGGTTATGTTTCGTTCTGGACGTGGGTTTATCACCAGATGTGACGGTATTTTAGAACAGTGCTACTATTAAGCGGCCGGCCGTATTTCTTATATTGCGTCAGTACTCAGTCACCTCTCAGAAATATGTGCATGCCGTTTACAAAGGAAGCGAGACCGCTAAACTACACTGCAGTAATTTTCTAATTTCGACTAGCACTTCCTGAACTGAAAAATTCTTAAGTCTAGAAATTCTTTAGAGCGGAAAAGGTATCCATATGTGTTGTACCAACGTTGTTGACCTTTAAATTTCACGCAATCTTGAATTTGTGCGTCATAAAAGTTTGAGGGCCATAACTAGCCTATGTGTGCTGAGTGTGCCAAAAAAAAACAAACAAACAAGGAAAAAATCACGGAATTTGCAAAGGACTTTTGCGCCAAGGTCTAATCGATTGGCTGTTGTTCGGTTCAGCGTTTTATTTCTTTTCTAGACGTGCCATTTAGCGTTTCCACCCACTCTATCCTCTTTAATTAATTGTTTTAACTCGCTCACTTATCTTGTAGTTTATCAAGTGTTCTAATCTCGATAGCACGCTTCCTGTTCTAGGGATTTTTTTGTTTCTTTATTATGACTCCTGCAATACAATTCATGAAGCGGAAAAATCTCGCGGTCTCATTTCAAGGACAATTTTATTGTTTAAAAGGGCTGAAACAGATCACTGCTGAGAAAATGTGGAGGCGAGGTGACACCCATCGTTAGCGCGCTCGTCTCCGGCCGGAGCGAGTGGTCTGGCCTCGAACCCTGGCCGGGGACATTGTGTTGTGTTCTTGAGCAAGGCACTTTACTCTCACAGTGCTCTTCACCCAGGTGTATAAATGGGTACCGTTAAATTAAATGCTGGTGTAACCCTGCGGTGAACTAGCATCCCATCCGGCCAGGGGGAGTAGAAATACTGCAAATCGCTTCATGCAACTGACCGAGACAAGCTCCTGCCTGATGGGCCACTTAGGACATATACAAGACTTTACCTTATTTTTTACTGAGAAAATACAACATTTTGACAAATAAATTGAAACTAAAGATCTTTCGGCAAGAAAAAGTCAACATTTGTTTGGAAAATTTTGAAGAAGCGGTTGTTTTAAACCCTGGCAGTTAAAATGTCCCAGTCTCAAAAGAATCTAAAAAAAATCAAACATCTCAGAGCTTCCAAGACTAACCGAGTTCAAAACTGAAATTTTGAACATTTTAAACGCTTTCGCACACCCGGGATAAATGAAACCGTCTTGACGGAGCACAGTAGTAGTAGATAATACTAAATGGAAGTACACTACTGTTCGATCAACAGCTTTCATTTCAGTGGCCGCACATGGACACTAGGGTTACCTCCACAAACGTGCAAGTTAGAACCATAGTAGTCGCATAATTATATAATTCGATGGCTTAGATATTGAAAAAGTATAGCAAATTCAGAGATTTGACTCCCACTTCCTCAAAACTCATTTTCAAGTCCTAAGTCCATTACAAGGAATCTTCACCCTTATTTGGTATTCGGCGTAGTGGCCTATCAAACTCTGGGTCGAGAAGTGTGTTAAGCTGCATGGTATGTGAGGAATCGAAGCAGCTAAAATTGTCGCGGGATTTAATTGTCGGAAAACCGCACTTGAAATCAAACACGAACAGTATCCAGACGACTGAGTATTGCGATTAAAGAGGACATTAGTTAGTCGGACCAAAGCAAAGTTTAAATCTTCTTTTTTTTCTCTTTTGTCTCCTCGGTGATAAACTTCTCATTCGTTAGACCTTTTCTGTTAAAATTGGTATGTGAGGTGCTTTGGTGCTTTGGTGCTTTCCCTCCCCCGCGGTATTTAAATCAACTTTGTCCTGCCCTGAAGGCTTCATTGTTCAAAAGATGCGCTCGTCTTTGTAGTTTTGTGTATACGTCTCAGTAGATTATTCTTTTCTTAGAAATGCTTGAAGATGAAATATATGAAGACATGATTGATCACCGCAGTTATATACACAACAGTTGTGAAATTAAAGCCTGAAAAATATTCAGGCCTGAACGGGATTCGAACCCATGACTTCTGTGATACCGGTGCAGTGCTCTACCAACTGAGAAATCAAGCCAACTGGGAGCTGATTGCCTTCGTTATATACCCGTAGATGGCTAAGAATTCAAGTAAATATATTGAAGATCATATATCTGAACTGCTGAGAAGGATATGAAGACATATGATGTTATTGATCATCGCAGTTCAAATATATGTCCTTTCATATGTTCACTTGCAGACTAAGATATAGTTGTTAGATTTTCATGGAATAACGACCGTTTTCAACCTGAACAGTTCATTCCACAGCAACGCGCAATACTTTACTCGCTATCGGGTCTGCATCTTTTAGAATGAAGGGAAGAATTCGATGTGGCAACCGGCCGACAGCTCACGAGGGGCATAGCCTCAACTGAAGCAATAAAATATTTGCAACAAGAAGGTTTCGCCTGATTCTTTGATGGTTTGGGACCTACTAAGCTGTATCGACAAACTCGGAGCGAGGAACAGAGCGCGCGCAGACAAAACTGAAGATCACCAAGAAACTGAGTGATTTAACTTATTTGACAAATAAAGAAGCCTAAACCGTGTATTACACTACGATGAGACACTCCGAGCATTTGAGAACACGAGGGAAATGTAGAAAACAAGAGCCGTATGATAGTTAACGTGGCGAAAAAACAATACAACACGTTTTTTCTATGTTTTATGCTCTGATAAAACATGGGTTTTTGACCAATCATCAGAGCGTGTGCTGAATCCTACCTATGTTATAATGTCAGCTATTTTCGCGAGGCTTAAATTTCGTATGTGGCTTCCCGTGACAAGATCAATTTAAAATGAAGGGAAGAGGTGACGAGGATGTTTTTGAACTAAGAAGCGTTATGGCGAAAACTAACCACACCAAATTTACTACTCTGCTACATTATTCTTTTCTCAAAACGATTCGTTGTCAAAGGATGGAAGAAAGTAGGACTTGCTGGGTTAGTGAAGGTTGACTCAGGGTCACTCAGCTCTTCCCCCTAAGGATCCTTTTGAAGGAATTGACAATGTCCTTCATCTGTAAGCGTTAATAGACTGTGTCATGGACTCTGTATAGCTCGGCCTTGCTGCAAAGAAACCGAGTGATGTGAACTGTTTCCAGTTCCGTTTTAATAGGTTTTGTTTAGTGTCATTGAAAACTATTGTTATGGAAAATTAAAATCAGTTGAGCCAATTCTGGAACTAACTGTTTGTCAACAAGATCATTTTTTTAAACAATTTTCGCGAAATTAAATTCCTTTGAATGTATAATCGCGAAATTTAGTAGCAATAACGATAAAGTAACAATAACCAAAGGTGGAAAATTGCTTATGTTCCAGACTACTTGCCCCCAGGATCTCACGCGGCCATTTTCTTTCTCGCGGTTCTCGCTCGCTCGACGGACTAAGACAAAGAGGTCTATTTACATACTGTGTCCTACTGTATGTTCCAACGCGCTTGTTCCAGCTTTTTCATATCTTTCTTTCATTAAACAAATTAGTAAATTGGCAAATTGGTATATTAATACATTGGCTGTTTATGTTTGTAGAGATAAGCGTACGCCACAATTGTCGGCGGCTTGGCACTTTATAGATCCCCCTCACTGAATGGCAAATATGTTCTCTTATCAGATCGAAATCTTAATCGATTTACGGATGCACCTTGAGGATAATGAAACTTGCTGACTGCTATACAGGTCATTTATTTTATCCCGCGACGCCCACCAGAAAATTCAGTTCGTATACTGCTAGTACGCAATCTCGTCTCATAAAATATCTCTAAGCTTTTATTGCTGAAATGAAATGGCAATTTGGTTGTACGATCTTACATAGGCGAACTTTTCAAGTTCCAGAACGTTTACCTTAGGGACAGAGGAAAATGGCTGTTATGGGGGACAAGGGTGTAATATGCATATGATAACTGTTTTTCAGTCCGATAAATATTTTAGCATATAAGTACGTTAAGGTGATCAGAAACACAAATAATCAATCAGTCACCGGTAATTCCAGAATGCGAAATTCCAAATTTGCATTTGATGTCTTGTCTTCCTTTTGGTGTTGTGAAGTGTTCATTTAATGGGTCTATAATATGCGCCGCATGAAAGACATATGTAGCTATGGTTGAAACTTGACTTCTTCGAATAATTTATAGAGCGTGTGAGGAATGTATGCAGTTGACTTTACACACTTGCTTCGTTCCCTTTTTTCAGACTATAAAAGCAGTTTAATTTTTAATTTTTTTCTTACACACAGGAAAGATTTTTTTCCACTTCATCCACGTTATTGCCCGAAAATTTAATATATTGTCCGATTGTGATTCTCTGGATTTGTTGTCATGGGTCGCAGATTTTCAAAAGAAATGCTATCACGTACAGGGTTATGTTTTCATACCACTCCTTAATTTTACACCTCATGCTTTTGTTATCTGAAAAAATAAATAACAGGCTTGCCATTTGGAATGTTTCAGGAATGTTCGGTAAGGTTGACTGCAAAGTCAGCAACCACATCGAGGGGGTGATTTTATCTATTCAGGTAAGCAAAGTGTTGCTTACATCCTACCATACAAATCACAAAGAGGTGGCAGTCGGAAGTAGAGGTTGTCGTGAGATAAAATATTTTGCCGTAACACTTTATTTCCTACGTATCCTAAAAATGTTTTAAAGCTCTTCTTGGACGAAAGAAACGAGCACAATAAAACGAATCTATACCTCTCAAATGTTCACTTTCATTTGAATGGAAACATACCAGGGTTTTATCTATGAACTGCGTGAAAGTACAACACGGTAGCTTTCATTTGAAGGGCCACACATCAGTAGCCTGCGAACAGGCTCCCGGTTCGGTTGGGTTTAGGACGAGATAACCGAGTGTAATCTAGGGCGAGCGGGACGAGCCGGGAGCGGTCTGGTGAGGAGGGAGTCCGCAGGGGAGCCTGTAGACATTCCATTGATGCCGCCGTTCCACGATACCAGCTCCTGGTATCAAGATCTGATTGGTTGAATCGATGACTGTTGACAGCTCTGAGATAAGTAATTGACGGATCTTGACGACTGCTTGTAAATTAGCATAATTCTTGCCGAGACTGTCAACAACGGCTTCCGCGTGCAGTTCACTGACGACGAATTTGAAGCAGCTTTGATCAATTCTTTGCAACATTTTCGTTATATCTCTGGTTTGAAACGTGAGCAGAAGCTATGGCTGGAAACTGTGGGGTAGAAGCGCGATGTTTTCGGAATCCTACCGACTGGTTTCGGGAAGAGCCTAATTTTTCAATTTTTCAAAATAGACAGGCCAAACACGACTCCTACGGTTCGTGCCATTTGTAGATTTGCCGTTTATTTTTCGGTCTTTCGATCTTTTGTCGCTTCACTCTTCTTTATGAAAGGCATTTCGTATTGTGTTATAAGGAGAAAACCAGAGCCGTTAGATCGTGCTAGGCGGCAAATTTAAGAAGTCATAGGTCTGCATGATTTCCGCTGTTATCTGCGTGTTGCTTCTTTGAATAATTTGCCATGTGTTGGTGTTTTGGCTCATTTCTATTGCAAGATTTGTTTTTAAGTCTCCAAGTATTTTCTTTTAAGGGATAAAATACAATGTATGACATTTACTGTGAACGTGTTGCTTACCCGCATTCTATAAATATTGTGACGCCGGGCCCGGCTATGATTAGAACTGTTTGCAAGTACAGTAGGTAGATTCTTATCACGAGTGTCATATATTTGCCCTCCTAGTTTTCCTTCGGAGACGTAGCTTTACTTCGAGAACGCTAAAGGCTTGTCTAAAGAAATTCTAATGTTTCTTGCAGCTATCTGATCGAGCTTATGTTCCTGGAGCCCGATGTATAGGTTGATTTTTCCTTTGATTGTTCTAGTACCACAGGATTTAAATTTAACTCATTACGCGCAAGTCTGTCGACTGTGTTGCGTGTTGTATGTGCCATTGTTCGGCTTAGTTCTGATTGTAGACCTCTTAAAACTTGCCGCCTAGCACGATCTAACGGCTCCAGTTTTCTCCTTTTCTCGTACGAGTCGTGTTTGGCCTGTCTACTTTATTTACCATCATTACGGTAAATTGTTATAAAAAGCCGACTCATCAGCGCGGGGAAACCCATCAAATTTGTCAGATTTAATTATCTCCTTGACAGATATGTAACAGGCTAATCACCAAGGGGCGGAACGGTACATTGAAAACAATGTCTACAGGCTCCCCCGCGTCCCACTCGCTTCGCTCGCGGAGTCACGACGCTCCGACTCCCACTCGCTCAACGAATTTTTTTTTTGCGAACTCGCTGGGAGCCTGTTCGCAGGCTACACATCAGGGGCCGGGCATCAGGGTTTTATATGTGTAGATCTGCGTGAAAGTACTCCTCAATAGCTTTTATTTGAAGGGCGATGCCACACATCAGGGTTTTATCCACGGGCGCAAAATTTAGAAATACTTTGTAAAGCAAAAAGGGCGGTTTTCATCAAACAAAATGGTACAGTAACGACAGAAGAGTCATAGCTGAGCGCGACGAGGTACTCTGGCGAATTTTGGATAAGGATGTGCCGCGAAGGTTCTTGAACCCTAAACTTATTTAAGGACTAAGAAAGCGAAAACTGATACCTTTTTAAGGCCCAAACATTCGTTTAGGCAGGCGTTTTCACTCTCCAGTATCAGATAATACAATTTAGCTACCCTATCTAAGAACCACACCAGGAACACAGTTACCAAAGGGTCATTAAAGATACCCTATTTAAAGACCGAGAACCTCAAAAATTATACCCTATTCCGGGGCATGTATCGGGTAGCTGAGATACTGCTGGGTAACTTTCTTTCGACTGATCACACATCAGAGTTTTATCCGCACAAACCGTAGCTAAAACCATTTAAGAATAATTTAGCAGAGAATTATGGTAAAAAACAGCATGTCTTCATAATCTTTTGAGTTAAATTTTGATTGCTTCACGAGGAACCGCCAAGAAATTTCTTATTGCGATTCGATACCTGGTGTCCATGTTTGCTTGCAAGTCAAACACTCCTTCGCAGCTCCTCGTTCATTTTAAAATTCTGGCTGTAAGGAGGCGAGTGAGCATAGGTGTTTACTGTTATGGTTAACTGGGAATATAAATCAGTGAAGAGTGGCATTTTCCACGGGTTAGGGTATAAAGCTACCTGACAAATTTAAATCCTAAGTTTTCGGTTGCGCCTTCACTATCCAGGAGAAATTTGAAACCGCAGCTGTATTTCAAGGGCAAGGCCCGTTGAAAACGATTGCCCGAGTTTTTCCTCAAACATGAATCCAAAATTAGCCATTTTGAAGCGTCTTGAGAGTGAAACCGCTGTTTTCAAATATCTTCAATGTGGTGTGGAAAAAGCTTCTTGGTTGCCGACGCTCTGTTAATTTCTCTCAACACGCCCGGGTGAAGTAACCACCTCAGTGAACAGGGAAATAACCAGGATATTCAACGCGCAGTCTTAGTCGTTTAATTTATTATCGGGTCTGTTCTTAATGTACAGCATTGGATGCTACAACTACGTACTAAGACACTTCATAAAAAGTGTGTTACATTAACATACATCTTGCTATATTCACAAGCTTTTTAGCTTTTTAACAACGACTGACACAGTCCATTCACTGCTATTTACAAAGCACTTTGAAGTATTGTACAAACACTGAAAATATATTTATTCCTCACAAGTCCTGAAAGGTAAGAGAGGGAAAGAATTTATTAGTGGGAAAATTCGAGTTATTTAACAACCAGTGTGAAAAAGCAATTTGAGTTAGTTAACAACACCAGTATGAAAAAGCAAAATTTGGTGTGAGTTATTTCATACCCAGAAAAAAAAATAATAACGTGGAATAATATAAGGGATATTTCAGAGGTGGATTAACTAAACCAATAAAGAAATGGTTTACCTCCGGTCAGAATCTGAGCTAGTCATGTGATCAAGGCTACAGTATACGAAAAAAACCGCAAAAAGAAAGCTAATTATACAAGAATCTGTTTTATCCCAAAATCTGAAACAGTTCCAGTACTCTTCCAGCAGAGAAGAAAAGAAGAAACTGTTTAGTAATAACTTAAACAACTGAATTTCCCAGTAAACACCTATTATACAACAACCTTTTGAGGCAAACGTGAAAAAAAGGTTTTAAATGCGTGTTTTTGCTGTAACAGGAGGTCGTCTATGCCCAATGCTCCGATGATACTTTCTACTTACTTAAGCTTTGAGAATTTAGTGTCTAATCAAGACATTATCTACTAGTTTCTACCTTTTAACTTTCTCATCACCTGCATGAATGGCAGTGTATTAATATGGTAAGGAGAATTTGTATTCTCACCTGTTGTGATTAGCTATCCTTGGATGACAACAAGGTTATTCTGTTCTTTGCTTGGTTTCAGATGACAAGTGCTGCAGGTTTTGGGGCAAATATCTCTAATTAGACCCCCGAAGTCTCCTTTGTGGTCACAGTATCCTCCATAATCTCTACAAAGATCTTCAAACTCATCTGTGCACTCTGACAGAAAACAATAGAGATTGAAAATTGAGTGTTGGTATTTTTAATTGTTAGTTTTGAAAATATATGGTGGTTTATGTAGAGGCGTAAGTTGATGGTTTTCTCCATTCTCATCACTTCTACCATTAAAGATGTATTACTTCTGTTAGGAGAATTTAGATGTTGACTTACCTTGGGCGGTACAGAAGCCGCAGGTAGCTTGACAGACAGTTTGAACAGTATACAGCAAAGATTCGTCGTGTGTCTCACACACGTCTGCTCCATAATATCTTATGATTTTGTTACAGAGTCGTTTATTTCCGTCTTCACAAGATCCTGTATTAAGGTAAACATTCTCGGGTTAGAGAACAATGACATTTAAAACTCTAGAGTGCCCTCCGTTCGCACGTGTTTGGGATTGTCACGCAACGATTTCTCCTCCAGAAAGGGATCGGAAAGGAGTGTGTGACGACAACAAAGGACAGATGCGAAACCACAGCGATTTGCACTTTTCAAACTTTTTTTTTTTTTCGAAAAAACAACTAACACATTAAAGATATAAACCTAAATCTGATCGGTAGACAAGTATTTGTTGCTTCTGTTCAAAAGTTAAATGGATTAGTAAATACGCAGGTTATTCATTCCTATTCCTATTTTTATTTTTTCTATTTTTAGTCTATTATTTCTTTCGCTGTCCTAAAGTGATCTCCATTTGCTATTTCAACAGCCACCCTCGTTTGGAATTCTGTAAAAGAAGAGCTTTTCGAGTGTGTTAAACCAATCTTATCGTTGATGTCCAGGAATCTGTTATGTTGTGTATGTGACGTGTCGTAGTCTGTGGTATCACGTCTGATATTTTCAAGAAAGGAAGCCGTGCTTGACAAAGTTCATATAGTTCAGGGTCTTCTCTCTACCTTGATAAGAAAGTGGAAGAGAGAGGACCGTGGAAACCAGGTTCGTTCTAACCCAGTTTATTCAGTAATTCTTGCACCACCGACTTAAAATAAGCGTTCGTTGGTTTACTTCGAAGATTAACCTTGAAATGTGCTCTTTGACTTTTTTCTTCTGTTTTCTAACTTATCCTTCGTTAGAATCAACACACATCTGTCACTGTTGTGGATTCATTTATCACGCCTACTATACCGGAAATGTGTATTTCTTTCTGCGGTTTTTGCCGCTTTGAGAAACACGCACCGAGGAAGAAGAATTCGTCTGGATTTCGTTTTGTGGTGCGGTCTGCGAGAAGCTGCTGCGTGTACACGTGTTGCTTCAGTTAAAAAAAACACACACACACACTTTCCGTGACTGTACTAATTAGATCGCACTTTAATCACTTTAACGATAATTAGATCTATAATTTTGCCCTTTTAAACTCACAAAAATGCATCAAATTATCAGTTCTTGTTGTTGAGAATGTTGCACTGTAGCATGTTGTATGCGAGGAAAGGAGAAAAAGTAATGTTAAAAGAAAATGTCAACACTTAGGTTGATATTTTATTTGTTAAACGAAAGTGCAAACGGCTCGAAGTTATGTGAAGTAGGTCCGGTAAATGTCATAGATTAATCCCGAATAGACAAAGTTCTTTTCAGCGAAAGGAAGTTAGAAATCACAAAGTGAACATTTCTTATTTTCTACCGGTAGCGCTTATCCAGCAATCTAGCAGCGAGGGGGGCAGTTTCAACACTTTTTCTGTCAAATTTACGTAAAACCCAACTAATGGCGGCGGGAAAATGTCGTCATATAATCCAGCTAAATGTGTCAAAACCCAGCTAAATGTAACATAAACCTTTCTAAAGTATGACGAAACCCCAGCTTAGTGACTTAGTGACCAGCTGATGTAGCGAAGAAGGACACGAAATCAGACAATAGTCCACTTTTATGAATCGTCGCATTTTTTCGTCAAAAAAGTCAAAACTAATTGAGATGACTGAAACAACATCTTGCTCAGTCAAAAACTGGCCTAAATGCCTGTGATAAGGTCGATCAAGTTACCGATGGAATTGAATTCTTTCCGATCATAGATTCCATGTTCTGTACAGATGTTTGCTGATGACCTTTTCCAGCATTCTTTTTTGCAAGGGGGCAATTTCACCACGCGTTTGCGAAGATATGACCACAAGCTATTATAATAATGTCGTTCTAGAACTAACCTTTCGCATCTGTTTACAGTCCAATATAAACAGATTATCGCTTTAGACGGTTTTTAATGAAAATGTTTTTTAAAACTGATATTGCACAGTTTTTTCGCCATTTAGGGCCTCAAGCGATGGATTTGCGGACCAAAGAAATATTGATGAGCACCGGCAAAACTTGTGAATTCAGTACGGCATTTTCGTTTAGAACTGACACCTCGAAAAGACAGTATTTATTTTTAAAAGTGTGTGAAACATTTAGTCAAAATCAACACAAATTTCGCTTATGTAGGCGTTAATTTCTTTTAAGACTTCCTGTGGTCCCCTGGAAAAATAATATCATATTTTGCGATTCATGACAAATTGCATGGCTTGTTTTGACAATTTAAAGACCGTGACTCAAGAGAGATTTTCACTTGTATTCAGAATGTGTGCGATCTGATATGATTTAATCAATGAACTGTCCGATCGTCTGTGGGAAAGTGCTTTTGGGGTTAAAAAGTACTGGTGCACGTAAACAAAGTCGCTTTTTAAAGTTGTTAGTTTCCAAATGTTTTCTCTCTTCCGCACATGCGGATACTTCTGAATTTCAACCATTTGCTAAAAACGAAATAAAGTAAACTCGAATCGTAAAGGTTCTCGTACCGCACTGATCGATGATCGCGCTGAATCCCACATACAAGAACTTCCCAATTACAAACACGCTTTTGATCTGAACAAATTCATCCGATCCGTCTTGGCTGGCCTTCGTTTTCAGGGGCTGGTGGAAATCTTACATACTTTTGCTCAATGCAAACTCGAGTTAAACTCCTTTAATCTTAAAACAGTTAATCCGGCTTATGAGATTTCACTGCTTGCACGCATTTATTATATCTTACCTTCTGGAAGAGCGCTCTCCGAAGGAATCTGCTCAGAGTACGTTCCCGCTTCGTGTCTCCCAACGTAGATACTGGAACCATCAACAGAATTCCACCTCAAAAGACCCTCTATCGCAGCTACAACAAAACACAACTTTGCGAACCCCGTTGAAGGCATTTTTCAGGAGTAATGACGTAAATTTTGCACGCGCTCTGCACTGGAATGGCTTCCTTTCAATGTGATCTTCACACTCGTCTCGGGTGCTGAGAATATAATCTTTTCCCTGGATTCCCGTTTTATAACAAACCCGACACGTCATCCTGAGGGCGTGACCTTTAAAAACAAGCAGGCGTGAAAGAATAGCAGACGATATTCACTCATTCCAAGAATTTCTGTCATTTCTTGGCAAGCTTAGGGAATTGAGCTGCCTTAAATGGCCTCACAAGGAACATCTTGATTAATTTCAGTGTTATTTAAATGACTGGGTGTTCCGCACTCTCTGGTTCCTCCCTTTCAGACTGATAAACTAAATGACCCATTGAGATCTGATTTTTCAGCATGCATAGTCGAAATTCCTAAGTGATTTCCCAAAACAGTTAAATTCGTTATCAAGAATTAGCTGTGAACAAGCATTTCTTGTGCTAAGAACTTTCTGGCAACTTTCAGCTTTGTTGTAAATACTTCCCTAGCCCTCGTATCTTTTTTTAGCAATGAGGATTTCTCATATAATCTCCCTGCTGTGATATACAGCTCCTTTATTATCGATATCAGTTCTCGTGCAGAAACTCAAAAATGTCTGATATCTTAACTGGTTCTGTTTTTGGGTAAAGCGCATTAGTTTCATTTTCGTGTAATACTCGTTCTGAATTGGTGCATTTCGCCAAACAGTTCCGTGGGTGGCAAAAGTTTGACAAATGTCACTGTAGAAAACTGAAATAAATACAAATGATTTCGTACATTTGTTTACAGACCAGTGCCATTATAATAAACTACAGGTCAAGTGTCCAATTTAATTAGAGGTGTGACTTACACCACAATGTACTTTGTTGCTTTAGTATTTTATAATTCAGCTGGCAGTTGATACAAACATTATCACAATATGTCGTTGAAAGTACCAATCAAAACTCTATGGGGTTCTAAGTAAAGTCGTTTGAAATATAAATTTCGTCTTTAAAATTTTGACCTCCAATATTACCATGTAATATTTTTTTCAGCTCAGAAACGAGATTTTAAAATGGCTGCTGCCAGATAGGTCCGATGTGAAGAACAAGCATGACATTTTTTTTTTACGAAAAGGCTAACAGTTCAAATACTTCCCTCGCTGTGTTCATTTAAATTATCAAGGTAGCGTATTGCCTTATCACCCCAATTAAAGTCTCACTGATGACGAACAACACAACACCCTTGAATTAGTATGGTCTTGCGACTTTGCTGCCAGCTTGTTAGCCGCAACTCACATCTGTTTCCTCATGAATGTGTATGAGTGAGTGTATTCAAAATATTTCCGCACAATTTTATTCTTGTGTGAACTTTCTTTTCCGCTTTCTCGCAAAAAGGTCACAGACAGAGGGTGTGGTCAGACAGTTACGACATTTTAAACCCTCAAAATTACTCAGCTTTAAATTGAAAAGAGCTGCAAAATCACACTGTTTTCTAAGGTAAAAAAATCATCAGTGCTTAATGATAGTAACCCAAAAATGAATCATGATAACCCCAAAAAGAATAACACGTGTTTTTCCTCTTCTTCTTCTCCTCCTCCTCCTTTTCCTTGTTTTTCTATATTCTTTCGGGTGGTCTTTTTTCTACCTTTGACGTCAGTGGGTTCATAGTTTATAGAAGAGACTGGTTATGAAGCCCGGCAAACATCAAAGGAGCAAGCAAAGATGCCAAGATTTATGTTGGAAGGTCCACGGCCCTGCACAATCTTTTGTTTTGCGCTCATACACTATGCAGAGCCATTAAGACTATGCTGATTGCATAACCAACACGTTTCTATTGGTTAGATCCTCAGTACGGAGTAAACAACTATTGTGTTTTGTGCAGGGTCAAGGGCAAAAAAGAGAACAAAAACATACAACAAAGAACTTTGATGAGTTTCATAACTATTCCCCTCTATTGACTATGGGGGGTTACTGTCTGACCATTCGAATGAAAGCTATTGAGCGGCACTTTCGTGTCAGGAACTAATTAATATGTTCTATAAGATAGCTGCAACTTTTACATCCTTGTATCAAAGCCTTCAATGTGAGACGACCATTCAGATGATCATCAGTGAACGCTGTTGCAGTGTTGTAGTGCTCTTTATGAGGCTCATGGTGGTGGTATTTTTTAAAAGTGTATAAAATGTTTTCCGGGCCATGAAAGGTCAGCCGAAAACTTTCATGTTGATCTGTATACTGTCAGGGTTTTTGTGATATCCAGAATAATCAAGATCGAGGGAGAGGTTATCAGCTTTCGGCTTCGGCAGATAACCCTTACCGAGACCTTGATTATTCTGGAAATCTAGTAGTTATACATAGATGAAAAAATGGAGTCTTCACGGACGGCAAGCATGCAACACAAAGAGCGCGAACGTGACATGATTACCCTCAGAAATCATGCACTGCAGTCATGCATGACATGATTACTTTCACCGACACTCCGACACCGAGGTGAATAATTGTTTTAGTATATACCACACAAGCTGAATAACTAGCGGCCCAAGGAGCAACTTTATTTGTGAAAATTATACCAACAAAAAGCCATTTTGTTTTTCTTCGGCTGCTCGGAAGTGAATAGTACTTGGCTAATCACCTCCGAGCTAGCCAATCAGCGCGCGAAAAGTACTATTCACTTGTGTGGTATATACTAATATCGGTTATTACTACCAAACGGGAATTCAAGATGGCTGGATATTTTCCAAGTTCTTTTTTGCGTGTTTATGGATCGAGACGTAGTCGAGGTCCATAAACACGCTTGGTCAATAAAGGATTTATTATATGGAAAAAGACACTATTTTCCTTGCGCCATCTTGTCCGCTCGGGTAGCCAATCAAAGCGAAGGATTAGTTTATCCTACCCGCTCATACCCTGCGAGCAGAGTCTCCTTCGATCTTCCTAGACAAATCCTCTGAACTCCAGAATCTGAGAAAAGCTGAGAAGGTAAATATGCAAACACTCTCGCCAAGATAAAGGTCACAACAACTTTTCTTATGCAAGATATGCGGAGAAACGTTTTGCCCAAATTTATAGAGATTTTTATAGAGAAGCCAGGCGGTCACTGAATTTTGTTACAAAAGCGTGAATTTATCTCTGGAGGAACTCAGAAACCATGGGTTCGAATCCCGCTCAGAGCCTGAATTTTTTTCAGGTCTCTGTTCAAGTAGTGTTACGGCTGCACTTGCATTAATGACCGTTATCACTAAAATAATACTTTTTCTAGTACAAGAACTGTTCAATAAAGGGTCACAGTAAGTTTCTAAGAAACTGTGGTGCTGCGGCGGTGGGAGTATTACAAGATAATTTGGTTTTATCAACTGGGTTGGAAATGTGAATTGGCCACCGTAAAGAGATTCGGAAGCTGACGTTTCGAGCGTTAGCCGAATTCCCCGAAATAAGACACTTTTTAACCGTGACAGCGCTCTCGGTCCTCGTGTAAATACAGCGTCACCCAAAAGCTTAGAAATTCAAGCGTAGTCTATTATAAAACTAGTGATGGGCTCCTGACAAAACCAAGACCAACGTCAAGAATCCATTCGGACCAAACATTTGTAAGAGTATTAGTTTTCAGCTTCTCTTATACATCATGAAAATAAAATCTCAGGAAGATCAATAGTTCTGTAGTTTGAATTTTAGTGAAGTCAACCGGAATTGGGACAGGAAGGGTGGCTCAAATGTTCCATTTATTTTGCCCGATATTGCAATCTTTGACAGAATAAAAAGGAACAATCACTGTTCCCCCCCCCCCCCCAAAAAAAAAAATCAATGATGAAGGCGCGAAGTAGCGAAGACGCGCCATTTTGGCATCATTGAAATTGGGGGGAGGGGTGGGCCAAATCTTCCATTTATTTTGTCCAATATTGTAGTCATATAATAACATTAACAGTACGTTATTCAGGGAGGCAGGTCTAATTGACTTCTCATGCTGCAGTTGACATCTCAGAGTGTGACCATCCAAACGAAAGCTTACCTTGGTGCCGTCTGATTTTATTTGTTTTATCTT
This sequence comes from Platygyra sinensis, assembly GCA_019787425.1. Taxonomy (NCBI): domain Eukaryota; kingdom Metazoa; phylum Cnidaria; class Anthozoa; order Scleractinia; family Merulinidae; genus Platygyra; species Platygyra sinensis. Next base: position 89,684 of record JAHPZR010019321.1, on the reverse strand, counting down.
TGATATTTTTAGGAGTTAGAAGATTATTCATCTTGAGTAGAGACCACTTAATCTGCAAGCTGTGTGTTCTATAAGGCTTTGGACATACCATGCACTTTAAAGATGGCAATCTTCCTGAGACATTTCATTCTAAACGACTTCTAGCATTTCACATTTTGGGCAGTTCGAATTTACGCTCTAACACCAGTCTCTCAAACAGCTCAAAGATTTTACAATAATATTGACTCTATGCACCATAAGAGCTGCATTGACCAGAGGAATCGATAACTTTTTCCAAAATAAAAAAAACTGCACAAGAATGTACATCCAGGGACCACCCTGGCAGATCGGTTATCCTTTTAATATGGCAAGCCAAGCATGACAAAAGTGGGTTGAGTTGAAAATCACCTATCGAGTCTCAGTGATCGATGTGTGAGAATGAGAAATCACTGTGCGAGATTGGAAAATCACTACGTGAGATTAGAAAATCACTGTATGAGAAATTAAAATTGCTATACGAGAATAAAAAGATGTCATGCGAGATCATAAGTACCAATCGAGAATGAAAAACTGCCATGCGAGATTGAAATTAACTGTTGAGAATGAAAAATCGTTGTGTGAGAAAAAGAAATCACCATTCGAGATTATCGATTGGTTTTTTTCTGAGCCGGTGATGCATAACCAGTCAGCGGAGAGTATTTTGGCGGTCAGTATAAAACATGGACTGCGGACTACGGACTACGGACTACGGACTGGGTATAAAACACGAAGAAAGCTTCTACATTGAATAAATTCTCGCACGAACGTTTCAGTCATAAATAGAAGCTATCTGTATAAATTATAGAAGTCTCATTTCCCGAAAGTTCCCGCTCATACAGGTTTAACCATGCTCAAGAGAAAATGATAGGATTTTCTCTTGCCATACTCGATTGCCGAAACAGAAATAGAAGACACTGAAAGTCACAAAATTGACGAGCTGTATGAATTTTCGAATGATTGAAGCCATGATTAAATGTTTTGAAAGATCAACAGTCGAGAGAATTGAGGAGAATTCGAACGACACGTCCCGCTGTTCATTTGTTCGATCATGTATTAAATAAATACACATACATACGGCCACGGCGAAATGAGGAACCGGCAAAAAGTTGATAAATAGAAGAAACGACATTACACAAGGATAGCAGCTCTGCACGCTTAATATCGCCTTGGAAAAGGAAGGGGAAAAAACGAAAAATAAATTTCTTACAACACAGGGTATTCGTATTTGGTCACCCACCCAAGTACTATCCCCGCCGAACGGGGCTTAACTTTGTTGAGCAGACGAAACATGTTGCTGTCCTTGTGGTATAGTGACTCACCCAAGATAGCCGGCATTGGAGGTGAGGGCTGCGATATATAGTTTCATATTTTAATTCTTCTTTTCTTGCAAAGTTTCCATTTCCGGTAAGACAGTACATGAGGAGATGTAACGCTGTTGAAAACATTCACATTCACAAAGTTATCGGTCCGTGAGACCGAATTATCTTCGTCCGAGAGACCGAGGCAATTATTTCGAAAGTGCCGCATGTCCGATCACCAAAGCATATTCCTCTAACTTTTTATTCTCTACTTTCCCAGCCATGCAGTATCAGATATTTTTTTTCTCTTTTTGATACCTTTTCTCGTCTTAGAAATTTTAAAAAAATGCTTCCACCGTGGAGTCACTATAACACAAGGACAGCAACATGTTTCGTCTGCTCAACAAAGTTAAGCCCCGTTCGGCGGGGATAGTACTTGGGTGGATGACCAAATACGAATACCCTGTGTTGTAAGAAATTTATTTTTCGTTTTTTCCCCTTCCTTTTCCAAGGCGATATTAAGCGTGCAGAGCTGCTATCCTTGTGTAATGTCGTTTCTTCTATTTATCAACTTTTTGCCGGTTCCTCATTTCGCCGTGGTCGTATGTATGTGTATTTATTTAATACATGATCGAACAAATGAACAGCGGGACGTGTCGTTCGAATTCTCCTCAATTCTCTCGACTGTTGATCTTTCAAAACATTTAATCATGGCTTCAATCATTCGAAAATTCATACAGCTCGTCAATTTTGTGACTTTCAGTGTCTTCTATTTCTATTTCGGCAATCGAGTATGGCAAGAGAAAATTCTATCATTTTCTCTTGAGCATGGTTAAACCTGTATGAGCGGGAACTTTCGGGAAATGAGACTTCTATAATTTATACAGATAGCTTCTATTTATGACTGAAACGTTCGTGCGAGAATTTATTCAATGTCGAAGCTTTCTTCGTGTTTTATACCCAGTCCGTAGTCCGTAGTCCGTAGTCCGTAGTCCGTAGTCCGTAGTCCGTAGTCCGTAGTCCGTAGTCCGTAGTCCGTAGTCCGTAGTCCGTAGTCCGTAGTCCGTAGTCCGTAGTCCGTAGTCCGTAGTCCGTAGTCCGTAGTCCGTAGTCCGTAGTCCGTAGTCCGTAGTCCGTAGTCCGTAGTCCGTAGTCCGTAGTCCGTAGTCCGTAGTCCGTAGTCCGTAGTCCGTAGTCCGTAGTCCGTAGTCCGTAGTCCGTAGTCCGTAGTCCGTAGTCCGTAGTCCGTAGTCCGTAGTCCGTAGTCCGTAGTCCGTAGTCCGTAGTCCGTAGTCCGTAGTCCGTAGTCCGTAGTCCGTAGTCCGTAGTCCGTAGTCCGTAGTCCGTAGTCCGTAGTCCGCAGTCCATGTTTTATACTGACCGCCAAAATACTCTCCGCTGACTGGTTATGCATCACCGGCTCAGAAAAAAACCAATCGATAATCTCGAATGGTGATTTCTTTTTCTCACACAACGATTTTTCATTCTCAACAGTTAATTTCAATCTCGCATGGCAGTTTTTCATTCTCGATTGGTACTTATGATCTCGCATGACATCTTTTTATTCTCGTATAGCAATTTTAATTTCTCATACAGTGATTTTCTAATCTCACGTAGTGATTTTCCAATCTCGCACAGTGATTTCTCATTCTCACACATCGATCACTGAGACTCGATAGGTGATTTTCAACTCAACCCACTTTTGTCATGCTTGGCTTGCCATATTTTAATAGCAAAATAGGATATACTCTCTTACTTACATCGGTTTAAAAAAGGAATCAGTGCTTTGTGGTGAATGAGAAGTCTTAAAGTTAAAAAAAAAACAAAGTGAACAGAACACAAATCGACATGATCATTGAGGAATTCTCAAGCGTAGTTATGACACAAACTCCCCCAAAAAAAACACTTTCGTACCATAATCATTTCAGTAACACACGATAACTTAATAACTATCGCATCAAGCAAGGCAGTTCTACGTAATGTCTAGTTTGAATTAATTTGAGGTAAGCGTAAACACAGGAAACGCTGTGTCGTCTCTTGGTATCGCGGGAGGATGTCCACTCCCAGAAATATTGGTTGGGGGTGTGCTCTCCACTTCCCAAAACCCTTACCCTGTTTAAGACCAAAATTTGCGATTAGTTTCCCACTCTATTTGTGGCCTAAACAAAAGTGCGATACCTATCTAAGACCTGACCCTTTGCCAATACCTGCCTTGTAATTAGTTTTCTAGACCAATGTTATGGCAATGTTTATAGGTATTAAGAAACTATGATAACTTCGTCTAAAAATCATACCCAATTCAATGTAGGTATGTGCATATGCACATATTTCTAAGATTTGAGCATGTATTTTTCTTCCATCTGAGACCAATTTTGCCAGATCAACACTCTATTTCAGACCAAAACATCTAAAACCTTACCCTTTGGGGCCGCACTAGTCCCCCCCCCCCCCTCCCCTACTCCCCCATCTTCCGGGCTTGCTGTGTATAAAACAAATGCATACTTTTGAAATATCTTCCGTGTCCCTAGCAGATAAGTTTCTTAAAAGATCTTGGCTTTTGGTCAAGATGTTATTAGGGGAAAGAAAAGCTTTTGAACAATGCACTAAGCATTGGCCGAAAGAACTATCAGCAGTGCACAAAAACTAAATAACATACTTGAAAAGAGTTCAATTGAAAATGATTTTTCCATGCTGATGAGAATTCTGTTAAGAATGTTAATTTTGTGCGTTTAATATGCTACTTGGGTAGAAGATGGCAACTGGGTTAAAGTCACATGCAATGTCTATGATTAAATTCCATACCTAGGTATTTAAAGGGGCACTGTCACGGTCAGTTTAGCGTCATTTTACAATGCCGAAATATGTTCCTGCATCAATGGAAACCCAAAAATAATGATGCAGTTTTGTTATCTAGGACTTTATCACTACACTGAAACCATTTATTGCTGCCTATCACTTAGCATGGCAAGGATGGAAATGGATTGAAATTTGAAAAAACTTAACCAGTTTTTTCAAATTCTAGAGCCATTCCTTGAAAATAGTGCCAGAAATTCATTATGGTTTACTCTCTGAGCCACCATTCGTTTGATATGTTTCTATTAGTCCATTTGAGCACTTTGGGAACAAGTAAAGGTACCAGGTAAAGATATCAGCAACGAATGAAGCTGAAAACAGCAAAACTCCTGTGACAGTGCTCCTTTAAGATGTTTATTTATTTGCTAGCAGTGTTTTCTTTCCCCTTCAAAAACAACGACAACCACAACAACAATTCAACGAAATAGAATGACTGAAGTGCTTCACTTCGCCTCATGCTAGCTATGACCCTGGTGGTAAAAAATACCTTAATAGATTGAAAGTGTCAAGATTTT
>JAHPZR010019321.1:50000-77500 GCA_019787425.1 Platygyra sinensis | reverse complement strand
AAATCTCAAGCAAGTAATCCTCTCCCCATTCTGTGATGCGTTTTCCTTACAATCATTCTGCCAAGCTAAAATATCAACGTATTGAGTCTTCTTACTTATTTCCATTACGTAATGTCAAAGCATGAGCAGGCGTGTTTCACCACATTTCCACATACCGAGGAGAAAGTTGCGAATAGTTAAATGGAGTGCAGTGGCCTGGGAGTATTTTTCAGTGACTGACTTAAAAGCGGAGAAATAAAATAATAAAGATCCAGCTGTTCTAATTACTATAAGATCAGAGTATTCAAACGCCGCCGCGTCATGAATGCTTTTGTTTTAACTTCTAGCCTTTCTAAGATGTTCCTTTAGCGAAACAGATGATAGAAGAGCTCGGCGCTGTCTTTCGTTTCTCACCCTAATCCCACCCCCTAGTTTTTTTTGTTATTCATCAGTTTTAGAGTTGTCATTTCCGATCACTAGTATAGTGTAACATAACTCCTGAAGTCTGTCTGTTCCTCGTGCCTCCCAAAGCGACAGACAGCACTGTCGTTTCGTGGCAGGAGACACGTTCTTAGTTGTCATAGGTAAGTTTCTCTGTCTTAAGTCACATTTACATTCCTGGGAAGCAGTATGAGAGTCCTTCTCTACAGAGAACAACGGACAAAATAGCGAAACCAATTTCTAGCGAACTCCAACACACAAATTGTAAGCCACTTCACTTCCCACCGCAAGGTCGACAAGATTGTGACTTCCCATAAGATCTCCCTTACGAATTTTAAAATCACAGGGGCTCACGTTACCCGAATACCCAGGGTTGTAAACAAAGCTGTTGCAGACGAAAGAGCGGAGCAAATCAAACACAATCTTCGAGCTCAAATCGATGGTATAAACAGTAATGCAGTCATGGTGAGTATTTCCAATTGCAAGTGATATTCCTATTTGCTTAATTACAAGTATGTTAGAAATAACGTATTTTAAAAAGACCACATATGTTGCCAAACAAATAGCTGGCTGACAGCAAATGATATTTGTCATTCTCGTCCAATTTAGGGACTCTCAAACTAACAATATAATGAGCGATGTTGTTTTTGTCTGGAAAAGAACCGACCAGACATTCAAATGCGCTGTTCGTGTTCGTGTACGTATTTAGCGCTTTCTTTAGAAATCCAATATATTTATTCGTGGATGCACAACATGATTTAAACGGGCGTTTCAGTTAAGTCTTAGTTGAAAGCTAACCGCGGTTACTATCTCACTTGTTGTGTCAAAACGTGATATTGCAATGACCGGCAAACGGCCTCAGTTGCACTTCATTTGATACTGCTATATAGTGTTATGTAACCTAGAAAGAGGTGTTGTGAACTTGGTAATCAGCGGCTAAATACATCACTTTTTTGTGCTGGAGCAGTTGAACTCTTTCAAAATGCCGATCTCTTAGCTCGGCGTCACCACAAATATCTGTGCCAAGATGAAAGCTAGGAAATGCGACGCGCGAGTAAGTGTCTTCTTGACAATGTTTTGCTTCGTATTGCTTTAAAGAGCTTCTAACAACCTCGTTCCCAGGGTCTCTTATCTTACCGCCCCCTGATGAGAGACACTGGGAATGAGGTTGAGCTTATGGGGTAATACTCCCTGAATTCAAGGATTGATTTGTACGAAGGGCGAAGGAGCAGCTTCCTTGCTCCCCCGTTTCCCCTTTCGTCTAAGGAATCATACAAATCTCAAAACGTTTCTGGAGCCGCACTTGCTCCGAGCTTTTCGGCATGCTTCTCCTCATTCCACAGGTTGCTATGATACGAGGTTGAGCTCTCGCCGCATCTGTTACACACTGCCCTCCTTCTGCTATGACCACTACTTGGATTTGTTTCACGGTAGCCCCAGTAGGTTCATGTCCTCGACCACTGACGCTTGTAAATAGCCAACTGGTTTGCCTCCTGCCAGTTGGAAGTCTTAGTAATGTTATGTTCAATTCAAATTGTCTATTTTAGTTGTTTGCTCGGCTCTACTAGCTTTTGCGTTATAAACGCTGCCGAGGATAAACAATGGTCATTATTTTTGTCATTGTTTATTCTACAGTTGGCACTTTTTGACAGGAAAGTTTCTTCACAAGAGGCGCTACTAAGTAGCACTGTAGCGTGTCTGCGTATGTTGCTAATGTCAAGGTAAAACCAGTACGTAGCAGTACGGGCATTATGGTTTAACTTGTTGAAGTATTTTTGGCGAAGCTCCTGCTAACCGAAGGCGTGCGAGCGGAGCCATACTTAAAAAAATTGTAACTCACTATCCGTACGCACGTTGTACTGGCCAAACAACCTCCTCTTCAGCAAAGCGTCATGAAAAACGTATTTTTTTTTATTTCTTAAATTTTGTTATAGTCTCATTTAGTCGGCAAAACAACTTCATGTCTTCTAGTCTGTTCAAGCGGTTTTTGTCTTGCTGTTGTTGTTAGTAGTAAAAACCGGGTGATCTAGTGAGCAAAGTTAACGCGCGAGACGATCTCGAAGCGTGGACGAAAAAAAAAGTACGCATGCGTCCGAAGAGTAAAGATTTGAAGTCGCAAACCATTGATTTTGATGTCGTGGGAAATGCTGGCCAAACTGATGCCGTAAAAGAAGTATAACGTAACAAAAAAAGTATCAACCGGCTCAGATATAAAAAGAAATACGATTGCACTAGTATTTGAAGCAATGGAGTTTGAAGGAGCGAGGGTGTTTGTTTTTAGTATTCCATAAGGTGTACTGAACACAATTCAGGTACACCTGCATTTTAGACTAACTTTCATGTTTAAAAAAATTATTGACCTTTGTTCCCGACACATCACACAAATAAGAATATTTTTGTACTTAAACACTTTTAGACCTTCTAAACTCAGTGAACTGTAAATGACATAAACTGGGTCTGACGCACCCTCAATCTAACGAATTCATATCTTTGCAGATTTTTGTAATTACGCTGAAAAGAATATTATTTATCCGTACGTGATCAATCGTCATAAAGTTTACACTGTGTTTATGACAACTTGTGTTCGTAGAGTCTAGAGGAGCCTTTATTCCCGGTTCTTGAAATCGTGTTTTTTTCTGGTAATATTTAGTGACCTTTAGTCTTTGTTAAAAGCAATTTAGTACCTAAAACGCTTCAGAACTGTAAAAACGTGCCATTAATTTGCGAAAGTTACCACAAGAGACTTGTGTATTGCGAAACAACAGCTGTTTCAAGACCTCTTTATGTTAAAAGCCATAAAATACATAATGGCAGAATGGTGACATGTTTTCCTTAATGGGTGTGTACAGAATTTAAACAAAATTAACATCAAATAAAACCGCCGATGAATTTACTCAGGGGTTGTTCGTTTATCTTGGCAAAAAAAGTAGATCGAATGTCATTTCCGAGCGGACATAATTTTAAGGGTGTTTATTGTCAGGCTTAGGGAGTTGCCAAGATACCAACTCCCTTCGTTTCAGCTGGGAAAACATCCGCTGCCATTCACGACAAATTAAATTGGTTGTTTTGTAAAAATTATCATTTAAGTTTGTTAAATGAGTTTTTTTAAAATAAAACGCAATTCGCAATGAGTGACTACACCGTTTAATGGCTTATGTGTTTGCTGTTGTTACCTCAATTGTCAGTTCTTGTCCAGAAAGTCGTCTGCCATCTTGGAAATAGGGAGTTTGAATGGTTTGAAGCTCTAGACGGAAGACTTTAAGATGGGAGAGTAGAACGTAATGAATTATTTTTTTTGGCGCCGTATATACAAAGCAGCGGTTTTCCAATCTTGAAACAGTTCTATGTTTCACTAAACAGTGTCATACACAGTGCAAACTCGCATCGAATTAACGAGCTTGATACCGGAAAAAATGTCTTTCTTATATTTGGTGTATGATCAAAACATATAACTCGAATATCAGGAATTTTCCCAAACAAATGTTATTCTCGAATATAGCAAGCACCGTGGCGTCAATAGGAAATCGCTAAAATGTGTTTAGTACTGGCCGTCTGGTAAGCTAACATCAACCAATCAAACTTTGGGAATGCTAATATAAAGTCTAGTGCCTGAGGTTGTTTTTCTTTAAATTTGTTTTCCCTGGAATTTAAGTTCCAATGATTTTACCAGACTTTGCAAGTTAAAAAAAAAAAAAAATCTGACCGTACTTTGCTGATAACACACTAACTGTTCTGAGGCAAATGAGAATCTTGTACGCTAGTGTCGCCAGAGGAACTGAAAATCCACACTGACAATACGGTTAGACAAGCAAACGCCGGCCAAATACAATGGCAAGCAGAGAGCGAGTTTTCTGGGAGGAAAAGCCTGTTTAATTTATAAATTGCAACGCCTTTTGAGTTGAGTGGCATCCTGTTTCGCCTTGACTTGAAAACTATTGCGGCAAAGAGTTTCTTAGGCACAAATAAAGACTCTTCACTGAACAGTATAGAACTTTAAGAAAAGTAAGCCGATACTGGACAAGTGTTTCAGATGATCGATATGATAAATAGTTTCTCTGTAAAGGCGGGGCTTTCACGGACCATATAAGTATATTTAAAGCACATAGCATTATACACCAGCCTTCATTTTAACAACTTTTCTTCCAACTGGAGTGCCGAAACACCGCGAAAATTAAACAGTTACGCAATCACTGCACAAGTTTGAAGACGCCCGTCCGGAGGTATAGCTAAGTCACTTCGACTGCCTCGACCTAGCTGGAAAGGATTGTTCAACTATAACTGAGTTAACAAGAGAGATACAATAATAATAATAGTAATAATAATAATAATAATAATAATAATAATAATAATAATAATAGTAATGGAAATGCAATGGAATCCAAAGAAGTGCAATGTGCGGAACCTGAGAAGGGGTGTTTCGGTTGATGTACCTGAAGGGTTCAAGTCAGGGGAGATGGACATCCAGAGTCGGAAGGAAGACACAACCTACCGGTTCCTAGCAGCACCGGAACGGCTACTACAAGAAGAAAAGCTGGCTCTGCAGTGTACTACTAAGACCTATCTGCAGAGACTCTAGGTTATCTGGTCGAGCCCATTGTCAGACACTAACAGAATTCAAGCGTCCAATCAGCTGGCCATGCCAGTATTGTCGAACCTTATGTGGTCCCAACACTGGTGTCTGACAGACTTGCGCGATTTCGACAGGCAGGTTGGAAGATCCTGTGTGAGAGTGGTGGCAAGCACCCACTAGGGTTGAAAGCGACTGTCTATCTGCCAAGGTCCCTGGGAAGACGTGGAATGAGATCAGTAGAGGAAGAGTACAAAATGACTAAGATCAAGTCGGCCATTAAGCTCTATAGCGACAACGACTCCACCATGAGCCTGGTACGGGCGTTTGAAGAGAATGCGGCACATCAAGGCCATCAGTCGCTCGACAAAGAGGCTAGAACGTTTGCAGAGGAATTGGGGATCACCCTTGGCCTGAGTTTTCCGCACCTCAAGTGTCGTGACAACACAGATGGAGCAGATCGACGTACCTATTGTAGAGATAAGATCGAGAGGCACCTCAAAAAGGCTGCTCTGGAGCGGCGGAAAACTGAAGTCATGGCAAAGAGATTGCAAGGAAAGCTCCTCGCAGCTAGATGGTCAGGTCAGGTGTCCGATTACAAAAAGTTCAAATCGGACAGCTGTAATTGGACACCCACGTGATCGCGCGCTGATTACGTGACAAATGGGCGCGCGAAGAACCAATCACGATTGGGAATTTTGTTATAGATAATAATAATAATAATAATAACTTTTTGTTTAAATCATAAAACAATCTGCCATACGTATACACTGTTTCAAATGATTAAGTTTCCCTTGCTGTCTTAAATGTTAAAGTACCAGGAGCCCATTACTAGGAGCCTGCAACTCCCATAATAAGCCAATGCAACGGCATTTTTAAAGACTAGTCTATTTTTGGATATTTTTCCCGCGAAATAGGCTAGTTCCAGTCTACATGAGCACGCTTTGGTAAGGATATATAAAACAATGCAGCCTCACGTGTTCATGTCGACATGTCAGCATTAGCTCGTGCTTGTGATTACAATTGGTCACTGAGGTTCCTGTGGGGATCTGAATTCGAGATAAATTCAAACTAAAAATAGATCGGTCTGTGAAAACGCGGGTGACAGGAATATGGGGTAGTTGCAGGCTCCTAGTGACGGGCTCCTGCTTTCTTTTATAACTTGGCTATTCTTCTTTTCTCGGAAATTGTTATCTTTATGATTAATTGGTAATAAGACTTCGTGTTGTCCAATTCTGCAATCATACTCGTGATAAAAAAATCAGACTCCTGCTAACAATAACAATAACAATAACAATAACAGTAATAGTAATAATAATAATAATAATAATAATAATAATAATAAGGGTAATAATAACAATGATAATAATTATGCAAAATACAAACAGCTGTATTCCATTTGAGAAATAGAAAACATGTACCGTGTTTCCAACGAGTTATAGAAACAATATAGTGGCCAGCATTTGTACATTAAGGAACTGTGCCGGAAACCAGCACAATTTTCAATCGTTCTGCAGCCATAGCAGCTGTTTTGGTATTCAAAGCTGTCCTCTGTCTTCCCTTGCGCTAGTTCATTTTCTGTCACTCTAAAAACGCATCGAAATGTTTTTCGTCCACACTAAGCCAGAGAAATTTGAAAACAGAGGTTTCACTCTGAAATTCATCAAATATTTTCTGTCCATACTACGCGCAAGAGAAATTTGAAAACGGAGGTTTCATTCTGAAAACGTACGCATCAAATGTTTTCCCTCCACACTACGCAAGAGGAATTGAAAAACGCAATAGCCGCCTGTCACTTTGAATTTATGTTTGGGGAAAACTCGGAATGGAAATCAAATGACGGTCAATGACGGATTATCTTGACTACATTGTCTACGAAAAGCTCCGCGTTCAAAATGTTTTCCTTCCACTCGAAGACGAAATGTCGGTGTTTTTAAAATTCTTCGATTTGAAGAGCATTGTCGAAAAGTTCTGCTTTCGTCACGGATTAGCGTGGACGGTAGGTGACCTTACCGTAGAAGTAAAGCTGCATTTTCAAGTTTCTCTTGCGTAGTTAATTATTCCCCATTCACACCAAAGCTTAATACCCCATTCACACCAACTAAACTTGTTTAATTAAACCAGGTTTAAAAAAATGAAAACTATTAAAGAAAAACTGAAACTCAGGCTTTTATGCAGGATTTAGATGAACTTAAACATGTTTTTTAATTTGTGCTAAATTTGAAGTAAAAAAAAAACATCAGTAAGCAGCTTTTATAAAGAAAACAATTTTAAACAGTGTTTAACTAAACAGCTTTTAAACATGTTTAAACTTTGGTGTGAACGGGGCATTACACATGTTTAAAAGCTGTTTAGTTAAACACGGTTTAAAATTGTTTTCTTTATAAAAGCTGCTTACTGATGTTTTTTTACTTCAAATTCAGCACAAATTAAAAAACACGTCTATGTTCATCTAAATTCTGCGTAAAAGCCCGAGTTGCAGTTTTTCTTTAATAGTTTTCATTTTTCTAAACCTGGTTTAATTTAACATGTTTAGTTGGTGTGAATGGGGTGCTGCCTAATACGTTTTCAAACTTATTAATAATTCATCAAGTTTAAACAAAAGAAAATCACAACCGTGAAGGAGGTTTGGGTACCCGGTCGTAATTAGCAGAGATTTTGACGATTTTACTCTTCCGTTTACTCCTTAGCTTTTGTTTCGATTGAGAAGAGATATCAAACACGCGAGACAGTGTTTCATCGACTATCCTAACACCTCGAATTTTCAGCTCTCTTCTCGGATTTTTGGATGAAACACTGTCCCTCGTGTTTGATATATTACGTCAAATCTCGCTATCTCGAACTGTCAAAGGAACGATAAAAATTTGGAGATAACGAGAGATCGAGATAGCCGATGGTAAGTGACTGCAAAGTATGTTCAAGGGAAGACGAGTTGAGTTCGAGGAGATGCGGCCGGAGAGTTCAAGATGACCATTTTTGAGATAGTGAGGTTGTGCGTACAGTATATGCAGTATATTGGCTTGTAACTCAGTTGCTTGTTAAAGAATTACGTAAGAACTGTTTTCGCTCACACAGCTGAAGCCGTATGCAGATCATGTATCATGTCTGTGATATAGTCCCTAACAGGAATTTGCAATGGATAGAAAGTTATGCTTATTAAACTGAATCTCCTCTGGGAAGATTTAGGCATATATTTGCGGGCTTTTCTTTATCTTTAAGGAAAACAATTTTCCCGCCCGGTAAAATTACTTAGTTCTAGGTGTTATCAGATGAGCGTTCCTTCGGACCATCTTATTGTTTGGTACTGCATGACTGAGCACTAGAGGTTTTTTGTTATCGGGGAAGGTCAATCCCTTTCTTTACGGAGCTCAAGCAAACCACGACAGCAGCGGCAACGCCGGGCAACGCCACAAAACGAGAAACAATAGACCCTTTGCATAAATGGCGTCTAAATTTGAATAACAATACTTGGTACATCCATAGCCTCACACTCATGTGAAATTTCCTTTGTCTTGAAACATGAACGCGAGGCTAAGGATGTACCAAGTATTGTTATTTAAATTTAGGCGCCATTTATGCAAAGGGTCTATAGCCGTGCCCGTGCGATATAAGTCTTTGTACATTTCTTTGTCGTCCTCTGCGCAACAACAACCTGAAATTACCAAGTTCTATGTAGTCTGAGGAACGCGAACGACATGTCCAACGGATGATTTTCCGTTTTTCTAATTAGAATTGAACGCTGTCTTTGCATATTTAGCTTGGGCACATTTAGAGCCACTGTCGTACTGTACAGATATCTAGACAGTTGTGAATTTTGCAAATTCATTCTTGACTAGGCGTAGTCCTCGACGTAGAGGGAGGGGAGAAGGGAAAAAAGTCAGAAGGGGGCTCGATTAAAGCGCTCTCTCTCTCCCGAAATCTACCATCGGCCACTGGTTATGGGAGTTTGAAATGGGAATTTTTTTTATATTGTAGTTCAGTGGACTATACATACTCTCAGAGGATGGCCGGATATAACCTCTTTGTTTGATTATATTTAATCAATGTCCTAACATGCTATTAGTTTTACAAGTTAATGTGTTTCGGTAATGACGATTTGTATCACAAGCAGCATTTCTCAAATGTCCAATTCAGTTTACTTAAAACAGCCGGCTTAAGACTGAGTTAAAGATTGTCCTTTAAGAAAACTCTACTCTTAATATCAAACTGATTAACAACCAATAGAGCCTATCAGTAGTGTTAACTACTAAAACATTTCCGATAATATTTGCGCCGAGCATATTTCGGCTCCTTAACCCTCAGTTCAATATCAGTTCAAGTGCTTTTTCTGTTGTGATTACTTAGCCTACAAATATACTTCTGTGATACTAGTTAGGCACTGTAGTGCCATAATGTTCTGCCCCTAAACTTAGTATCTTAACAGGGTGGGTCAAGTTGCTCGCATCGTTCCAAATATACATATATTCTAATTTGAAAAGTGATCAGTTATCTGAGAAGTGGTGTTCAAGTGTTTTTGAGTACGCCCTCTGCTCTCTGATAACGGGTTTTTCTATGTCTGGACACAGCCCCAGCGTCACAGATCTATTTTCAAAATGCTCTAGAACGGGCATATCGTGGTATATTGCCTCTTGTTTTACGCGTTTAAAACTACATTTAACCTGGCATATGCGAGAACGATTAATCACCCGATACCCTGTTTCTCTCTTAACTCCAATATTTCAGGCTTCGCTCTCCCCCTGAGACAATTCGATGGCTGATAATTCGTGCACATGATGTGCATGTATCAAGTCTATGACGTTGATTTCAGTTCATAATCTTTTGTAAAATCAATTCACAAGTGTTTACTAGGGTTAGCTGCTTTCACGAACCAGTATCGGAAATGAGCTTCAAAATTAAATGCCATCACTGTAAAGTGTCATTTAGCATTTCCTGCCCTTGAAGTTTGGGCTTATCGTAGATTTTTAAGATGTCGAATTTGCCTAATTAAATTACTTTCCTTTCTCCTGCGGAACTTTCAATTTGAGCGCCTAGCCAGACTTAAAAAAGGCGCGGACATTCCACGAAATATGTCGTTTGTAGTGGATATTTAATCCAGTCTCCGAAATGTTTCAATGATTTCTGAAATATTTGTTCGGTACGTAGTTTACAAGATACAACTGGCAGACAGTTGACGAGCGCAAATTTAGTTGAATTGACATCTTTGCTTAATTTCTCGTTGAGTTGAAACGCCGGAATAAAAAATTGGCTTCATGAGTGGAAGAAGAGCACTCAAATAAACAACAAGAACCCATAAGAAGGCGAGATGATTCGAGAACACAAATGTCAACTGATTACGTCAGGCTTCGTTTTTTTTAAACCTTTGCAACATTTTTATTATATGTTACAATATATATTCAACTTCTTTAGGAAATTCCTTTCTAAGTAGAGTAATACTTAATATTGTTTATTCTCAATTATTCAGTCGAGAAAACATTTCTCTGTGTACGCGCTTAGAGGCGATCAGGAAGACAACTAAAAGACAACTGATCCCGAAAACAACTCGAACGGTGTCAAAACAGATTACAAATTTATATCCCTTCTGAGACGAGGAATTCGCATAATCGAAAAGTTTGAATGAAGAACTTCAAAAACTCGAACTATAGCTCAACGAGCTCCTCTTGTAATGACACAATGGAAGATTTCAAAACCAAAGACATCCCAAAATTAAGCTAAACTCCGACCGTGTAGTAACCCCGTATAGCAATACTGATTTTAATCTTCCCCGCCCCTGACTCGCTTAATTGAGTGCCCCCTCTCCATCATGTCCCGTGGCAATCTTGTGTTCTCTTCTGCAAACCCGCGATCACGTCCGAACATATATTTTCAGTGATTTTGCCAAAATAAAACCTCTTGAACAATTAAGAAGCCCAGAATACCACACTCATAGACATATTGACTGGCGTTTTTTATCGTCCACTTGAACTGTCGTTTGAACTTTTGAGACAAACTTACAGATTAACCATTAATCTCTTGAGTGTCTTGGTAAAAATAGCAGCTTGGGGGTATCTCGGAGGTTTATCTCTGCTGAGATCAGAAGTACACCACGTTGGGCCAATCTGATCGCTTCCCATCGGAAGATAAATACTCTCCAAGGCTTCACTAAAGACAAACAAGCTGAAAAGTGATATTATTTTAGGAAGGCCCGCCTCGCATGTGCAAAATATTGTTTTAATAAAAGGTGCGCGAGGATTTCAGTCCATTCTCGTGACTTTCAGAGCATACTCGATCGTGTGTAGTTACAAAAATCTCACTAACTTTTGATACGCAAAATCGCGAACGTTCGCCCTGTCAATAAAGCCTTGCAATATCCGGCATTAGTGCAGACTCGGCTAAACAGACAGTGAACATTCACTAAGATCCATAAAGATTTAGCATCCATTATCAGAAGTATTCGCTGGAAATTGCCGACACAAAATACAAGAGTAAAAACGTGAATGAAAAACGCACGTTGAAATCAGATTGTCGCAAAATTTGATTTTCATTTAATTACGAGACCAAACTGGAAAATATCCACTCACCCATTTCTAGCACTCTCAGTCTTCAGAATTGTCACAAGAGTGATTTAAAAATGGTTTCTATCCGAGTATCAGTCACGTATTGATAAAGTTAAGCACCACATTCCGCCACAAAATCAACCGTTGCCGCACTTTTACTGCCACATTTTCCGTCGATCAACAGGGTATGTTTCTATCGAGGTTGCTTGAAATGTGAGTGATACCAAAAATATAAAGCAACATGCCTGCAAAAGATTGTATGCCGCCAGCTTATAGATATCCTAAACGTTCAACTACCAGTTTCTAATAAGTAATGCGCTGAAAATATTGGCGACTTTGTAGCGCTATACAGTTCAAGTGCCTGCTTGGTCTTCTTCCTCTGATCTCTTGTCGGGTGCTTTATTATTTGTATCGCATTTAAGAAATTCTGGTCACTCGCCAATCCTGCCGCCCTTAACACAATGCTTCCCAATGTTGTCATTGAGAACAATCACTGTAGTGCAGCATAAGTAGTTAACATTTCTAATGCTATCGTGCTTGCGAATTTAAGCTTATTTCACTTGTTTTGTCTTACGGAATTTAATGCAAGAGTGACGTTCCTTTGCATTGGTTGTTGTTTCAATTTGCTTTCGGCACGTCCTGGATCTGAAGTACACAAAGTACGTGCAGTCAGGGGAGTTCTCTCCTCCTCTGCCTTGACAAACTCTTATCAGACCCTTAGATAAATTCGGCCGGCTGGTTATACGGTTTAACCTATACGCTGACGGTTCGATAATATTACTAAGGGCAATTAAGCATCTCAGTCAAACTGATTTGTGTTGGTGACAGAGCTTTCACACTGTCGAGTACTAATTCCTTTGACCAGTTTCGTTATGGTTTTTCTTTTTGCCCGCCTGTAAAAAAATTATCTTTCGATCTGCGCGCGGTTACTTTCTTGTACATCTCGATCATCCAATACAACTGAATGAATAATTGCAACACTGAATGATTCTACGAACGGTTTTGATCAACTTAGAAGGGCGACACAGAACTCGATGGAACGAGGACTTTTATTTGCTTCTGAATTTCGTAGTTTTGGCTCATGCCCCATTAGTCCATTAGCTTTTAACGTACATTGAGGGCAAAAAGTGTACTGTTCCCTTCAGCTGGCTCCTTGAAGAATGCATTGTGACGAGAAAGATGCTGTAAATACTCTTTGAAATTACTACAAGATTAAAGACTGACGGAGCTGAACATGTTTTCGTCCTTTTCCTTGGAAAAGAGCCACTGGTATTGGTGCTCTGACTCAGACGGTTTCATTTCTGTGATGAACGAAACCCTAATTTTTATCAATGCCAGATGGTCCCGTCACTGTAGTTTATATGGAACCTGGTTTTGTGTTCGGGCTTTCACATGATTTGAAAGCTATCTAAAATTACTTTCATGTTGGTGGCTCTTCAGTGTTAACTGAGTCAGCAGTGGATTTGAAAGCCGCTACCGAGCATTACTTTGTACTCGGTTTGTGTAACGTGCTGTACAAGGTGCTTTTTAACATGTGGTCCGGCTTTGGATGAGACTCCATGACAGGGAATGATCATTCAATTGAAAGCTACTAAGCAGTGCTTTCTTGCGAAGATAGTTCTAACCACGTTTACAACCATTGTGAATGAAATCCCTATAACTTTGAATTACCATGCAGGATGAAACCTGTAGAGCAGTGCTTTTTTTGCGGTGCCCGGCCGCTAATCTTATTTTCATGTTTTTCGATCTGATTTCCCAGCCGAAATCTGATGATTCATGTCTGTTTGCTTTAAGACTGGCAAACCCTCAGTGGCTTGTAAAGGACACATCCTCTCGTAATCGTCTGATCAGTTATGATTTGTCAGTGATTCTAAACTTATTCTTTGAACGAAACCCTTTTGAGAGCGCGACCATTCATTTCAAAGCCACTGAAAAGTACTTTCTTGCAGTAAAATCAAAGCAAAATCTGTTGAATAGTTTATCAGTGTCAAAAGGAAATCCCGGCAAGTAGAGTTACGTGATTCTTCTTGACAACTCGAACAGATCTCAAGTGTTTGTTCAAAAAAGATGTTAACATTTTTCCAATTCCGAAGTGTTTCGTCAATCAAGCAGATTAGAGCTGTGTAAACAGTAATTGTAGTTAGCTCTGTGAGGCTTGTCACAAACCTTCGACTGAGACCGCGTAAATTTATATCCCATGTTCTGACGGCTTTGATGGTCATTTCCGCTTATTTATTTTGCCAGATATCAGAAAATAAATAGCGTAAATCCCTATTAAATGTCTCTAAGAATTTGGCAATGTTATGGCCTGCAGTCATTTTGTTGACACTCCACTATCCGTCAATTGAAAAACTCGAAGTAAACACAAGTATCCTTTCCATATACTTGTCATGCCCTATCACTGAGACCTATTTTCAAGCTGGACGTACCTTTTAGGGGCGTTACGTAGTCTTCCTTCGTCCTTTTCCTCCCGCCAAACTTAAGGCTACAGTACAAAACACGTTATAAACATGTCGCCGCTTTAGAATATGCGTTTGCTTTTATTTAGAAATATAATGTCCGAAATTCATTTCGGAAATCTAAGTCAGGTACTTGATCATCAAATTAAAGAGACGTAGGTTTTTCAATTTTCAAGCGTATATTTGCCGTGAGGAATTCTTACACCAGTTTTAAGCCATTTCAGACGTGAGACCGATGCCGTGTTTCAGGTTTTAATACTTGGAATTTATTTCCAAAAGTGTTAATCTCCTTGAACGACTGAATTATAAGCGATAAAACAGATGTTGCACTGCTTTCAATCTGAAAATTTACGTAGCTTTTTTGGCATTTCGGAATTTTGTAGAACGCAGTCAGCCGATCTTTTCACTGTCTAAAAAATTATTCATCAAAACTGATATATGTACGTCAGTATAATAGACTGATTCACTCGTCAGCTGCGTTATTTTTTGTATACATTTGTGGTTCGTTTTAATTTAACTGATGTGGGAACATTTATTTAAATAAGTCGGGTTTCTTAACATTGCAAACTTCATCTAATTTATTTTTTGATTAATAAAAACTTATCACAGTTTGTTTGAGGCAGTATTTTAAAGAAGAGATACCGAGGAAACTTCTTAAATATTAATGGATTCCAACAACACAATAAAGCTTTAAAAGAGCCAAGAATTAGCATTTCAAAACTATAGTTTTAATCTCGTCAACGCATCTGCAAATATCAGATATTAAACTTTCCCTTTTAAGACGTCATTCCTAAATTGATTTTTTTTAGAAAGGCCTATAATACTGAAACAACAAGCTTAGCGAAACTATTAAGAAACCGCCGATAAAGTCCGTTTGGGCCTTTTACATTATTTGGATTAACTTCTACGGCAGTCAATTCAGTCTACGATTGATTACTGCAACTGATATACCCTATTTTACTCTGAGCGGCCACTTACGCGATTGCCGCAGAGCAAGTTTTTTTCAGTCCTCGTGGAACTGAAAAATTACCTCTGAACCTGCCTCTAAAGTAATAGTAACAATTAATGATAATCATATTCTAAAGAAGAATGCTTCGGACAATTGACAATGGAAGTTAACTGATCAAACACACTTTGCCTCTGCCAAACCTCGGCGATAGAAGCTTAGCAACCGAAGGATAGGCTTGAAACATCCGCTTTTGAAACAAATCACGTTTCGCTTAATTTAAACTATTGTCTGCGCCTTTGCCTCAGTCAATTTGAACTTTTTCATCGACACTGAAAATATCATTCACGGAGTTTTTTTGGCAGCCTGAGACTCCGTGTGAGAGATCGATCACTGACAATGTTGTATGTTCTTATTGGTTCATTGAAGTGATTGCCTGACATAAATTACGGCTAAACGGGCGACAGAAGTCTTCTGTAAGTAGAGAAATGTTCACCAGTACAAATTTTGAATGTTTCAAATCTGCAAACAAAAGGAACATGTTGGTTAGTGATGTCTAGAGGAAATATAAACTATTATAATGCAGTTTGGTACGGTTTCTCAGACAACTGTAATGCGACGGAGAGCAGATGTGGTCCGTGGACCAGTTGTATCGGTTGATACGGGAATTATCAGGACTTTGTGTAGTATAACACTAGAGGTATTATCAAAGCTATAACTTAATCCTTAAAGATCATAAAAGCAAAATATTTAATTTATCTAGCGGAAGATTAAAGAAATGAAACACTAGAAAGGTTGGTATAATTTCACGTCCGCAGACTGCACAATAAATGACATTTTTTCCTCAGCTGGAGTGTGTTTTAAAGGTTTCCGGTGTTCAATTTTCTAATTAACACTGTTTCACAATATATTCAAAGCCATGTTTCCCGATAACAGATATGCAGCATCACGTTTTGGCCATTTATGTCATGAAACGGCGGTTTTCAATTTCGCTCGTGTCGGCAGTAAAACTTGTGAGAAGACGGCCTCCTGTGTTTTAGCGCCAATGCAAAAGAGTTTATCCTGAACACAACTTGTTGGTGCTCTGAGAAAAACCTGGATGCGGAACTGAAACTTGTTGCCTGGCACAGTTTGAAAAAAGCGAAAGAACTTAGTTTTTGAAGCTGTTGCTTCATCAAACCGTGTATTTTCCTCCTTTGCTAGAGATTGGTCTGGACTGTAAGGAAACCGCTCTTGAGGGGCCGCCAAAATTTCCGACTTATTTTTGAATTTGCTACTACGAATAGTCGACCTTTTTTTCTCGATAAAGCATTTAATTTTCCACCAACCCTCCCCAATTAAACGCGATTACAGGCGTTAAAATATTCAATTCAAAGCAACCTACTAATTTTTCCTTTTCTTCAGGGGCTTTCAATCGAGTTTATCACTTTTATCGAAGGCCTCATCAATCACTTCGTCACTGACAAAAGTGAAATGTACTTCACCACGCAAAATGAACCGGACGAGCTCATTTTCGATGTGTTTGCTTTCAACAAATAGAACTATACGCAAATTGTAGGGCGCAATATTGTTTTGGCCGATCGCAAACTCATTACATTAAATGACTAACAGAACCCAATGAGTGGATTTGCGTGTCGCATGCTGAAGGACGAAAAAATGACTTAACCATAATTTAACTGAGCGGCTTTCGGCTTCGTAATCTACTTTCTCCCCGGCGCTAGGACTAAATTCTAATAAACTGAACTGGGTTCTTGAAATGTTTGAAGCCTGCATGAGCTTTCCTGGGCTTCTATAGTATCGCTTCAGATTTTATCGGTAAAGAGATCGGATATGGCGATCTTTTGCGTATAAGCTATATACGAACGCATTACCTTCATTGCTTATCTGTCTTTGCCAGTCAAGAAAGTTGGTCTCTTATCTACGGCTTATCCGCGCAACGTAGCCAAAACTAATCGATAGCGTAGAATTTTAGGCGGTTCTTAAATAAATATCACCTCCAAAATTGCAATGTGCGATCTACATGTTGTAGTTTGGTTTTGTAATATCTATCGAAGCGAAACCATTTCACTGTCGGCATCTTCTTCTGGGGGGAAATCGATGGGTTTTCAATGAGTCACGCTAAGAGAACACGATTATTAATATTATTTGAAAATGTGACGCTTGTTTGTGTGTATTCGTTTGACTGCCGAGCATAAAAATTAATAGCCTTCCGTATAATTACTTGCTGAGTGTGAAACTAAAACTGTTTTGGATTCAAATTGTCCTGCAATTAGCCTTTATGAAACAACATATCCAAATTTGTCAATTTCGGGGCCCTTGCTTTTTCCAATGGTTTCCGGACTGGAAATAGAAGCTGACTGACAAAAGGAAGAGACATTTTTGACGCTGTTCCTTCGAGGAGTGCGCAACTGAATTTTTCCTCGGTCTCGAGTGATCTTTTTCATTGATCTTGACCGGTACGTTTTCTTTTGTAAAATTTCACTCAAGCTTGTTCCCGAACGGATGTTTAAATAGTTGGTATCTTGGACGAATGACAGATACAAATACAGCTGAGAAGTTGCTTTTAATTAATTGCTTTGCGCTTGCGGACATCGCTTGAAGCAGACGGTCGTCACGACTGAAGCGTCATGGACAGTTTCTGAGAGGGGAATTCTCGATCCTGTAATTCTCATTTTGTCGTAAGTGTGGAAAGGATACCGGAAGGCCCATTTACGAGAAAAAAGTGTCTTTCATGTGACCTTCAAACCGCAGAACTCCGGTCCGTGAAGAAAGGGGGCGGGCTCACACCGGGCTGTCTGTCATGCTTGAGGGAAAACCATTTGTTACTCTTTAGGGAAGGGCTTACTCTTTACTTTAGTCCACGAAAATGAACCAAACATATGCATTTTTTTTATAGTATTAAGACAGGATGATACTAATTATCTCTAAATTAATTCCAGGAATAAGTAAATAAATAGTTTCAGGGAATCTAAGTGAAACGAGTGCAGTCGTAGTTTTGACGCTACCTCCCCTCCCTCAACATATTTTAATAGCACTTTGCTGATATTGTTAACTGCACTCGGCTCAGTTCACTCACTTTCTACTCGTTGACTTCGCTCTGTATGCTCCAGCACAGCTGACTAGAATCAAGGAGTTTAGGACGCTTTTCACGACCGCATAAGAGGCTTTAGGGCTTATAATGTAACAGAGGAGGTGAAAATGAAAGATGAGGAAGTTAAAAAAGCGACACAGAGCGACGAGGATGGAAAAGCCACCGAGAACGGTGAAGTAGCGGGAATGGACGGCAATGAGTCGCACGCGGCCATCAACTCAAATGGCAAAAGCCGAACTAAAACTCATCGCAAACGGCGAGGTTCTACGTCGCCAGAAGAGGATATCATCGACGGATTTGCCATTTCGTCTTATTCCTCATTGGAAGCGCTGGAGGTAGGTAGAAATAATAATTATTTGCGGCCTTCTTTATCAAACTATTAACAGTAACAGGTCGCACTGAACGGTTCTCTCTCTCTGTCGCGGTGTGACAAACACTTCATCACAAAGTGAGACCGACTTGGTTGAAGGGCATTTTTACGTTGGCAGATGAACCAAACATGTTTTGGAAGTATTGGATTTGATTGATACGTTCGGTTGTTTTGAAAATATTCGTGCTGTAGCCATTTTGTGTACAGAGGGCGTCTAGAACGGAGACCGTACACTGTTTACTTTGCGCAACAATTCACTCGAGCTTCAGCCTCAAGAACTTCCTACAGCCATAAATGTCAAATTTTCAATTGATCGCTAATGCCTAGCTAAAGCCCTGTTTCGTTCAAGTTTGAGGAGGGATAACTAATCGCGGCCCTTCGGAGGCAATTCGCTGCAATTTTGTGTACGAGCGAGTGCGCGTAGCGTTCGTCTTTCAACGACCCTATTCTGTCTTCGTGCCGATTTTAAGAGGTGTTCTTGGAGAGATTTTCAAGGAGATATCAACGCTAAATATATAAAAGCTACGCATGAACAATTTCCTACGTGTTGTAGTCGGCTCGGTATCATTGTTACTAAGTGATATACTTGGGCTTGTAATTTAGCAAGTAAACCTCGAGCAGACCACAAATGATTCTCGATTGCCTAAGGAGGCCATTTTTGCGAGCTAGGAAAAAATTGTGCCCAAAGTACGGGCTTTGTTATCTTCAAAAACATGGCTGATCGGTTCTTTCGTTTGGTCTACATGTGTTCTTTCCTTCCGGCATTCTTCGCAAAGCCACTAAACCCGCGTACCTTGCAGTTTACGCTCAAGCTGGGAGAAGCTAACGGGCTTGTATGTTTTGACCACAGTTCGTGGCCCCGAATAAACCTCCTAATTCGACAAGGAAATGCTGATGTTTTAGTACCGACAAATATCTCGAGAGTGCATTCATTCGGTTACTCAGGTGAAAAGAGGCTTTCGAACCCTCTTTAAATTTCAGTATTGGGGTAAAACATCTTGCCATAAGGAGTATTAAATATTCAGCGATTAAACTGGAACGATCACATCCAAACTCTCGCAGATGATTGGATTAAGTTATTAACAAACATTCCTCTCTTGTTAGCTGAAGTTCTGTTAGTTTCAGAACCGTAGCCATGTTGTCTGCGTCCGAAAAGTTTCGTTTACTTGTGGCCTTTTGCCAGGCTCCAAAGTTGAGGCCATTTTTAAAGCGTGATCGGGTCTTCGAACAACCCAAGCGTTAGCAATTCCCAAGGGCACTGAAAGAACCCTACATTAAAAATTTTCCCACCTCGTTCACACGTATTTTCTAACTTTCCCTTCAATATGCCGTCGTAAGAAAACATAATCATTGCAAATGCAGTTCGATTTATTTACGTTTAAATGCCACGAGAAAGCCAATTGCGTTGTGTTTGCGGTGTTCCGTAAAATAAGCTTGGAATAAAACTGAGAATTTCTTTCAATGGTTTATCGATTCGCACTGGAAATCTCGACAACACTGTTTTCTCCTTGTTAAATCAGCTTTGTTTAATTTTGTACCTTTTTGCCACTTGTGTGTGTTTTAGTGTCCCCGAGGACTTTCCTTGTTTGTAGAAGGAACAATATCTCCAGGTTCCAGAGCAATATATCTGTCTTTCTATTGAGTGATGTCGAGTGTTGGCTTACGGGAACCCATCTTGAAAAGAATTGCCTCCACACTTCGTTTCTGTGGCAATGACTCGTGCGATGAAACATGTGAGTGCCTCAAAGCAGTGTCTACTCGACAGTTCATGCTTTTGTCCATTTGACAAGATTTTGAAAAGTTGACTAAGACATTTCTAGTTTGAAAGTCCTGTTTATGGCTACCCTTTGTCAAAATTCGTGCTCAATATATTTTCAAGTCTTGACAAAAATTAGATACACTATCACTTGAAGTGGTTTGATAAGTATAAACTTTCAGTTTTGCATTGTGTACTGCCCATTTCTATTTATATCTAACAGTTAAAAATTACTGTACTCTCGACTGTCTGTTGTGATGACATATGTAAGATGCTCATAAGTCAAAATGATATCTTGGCACCAAGATTGAGAGAAGGACAGTTTGCAACAGCTTGTGTAATTCTCTGTCCTTGCTCTACCAGTTGACCGCTTGGTTTGTTTTTGTTTTTCCCCTTTTGGTTCTCCATGATGCCAGATAGCCTGTGGATTTGTTTTAATGTTGGGCTCCTTGTAGGCCTATTCAATATTAATCAACTTCAAATGTATTAAGAGTTATGTCTTCTGGTTGCAAACAAGAAGATTCTGTTTTCATCTGACAGCTACAAAGATCCATTCATGGGCATTTTTATTTGTCTATGTATAATTAAATAATGATACCAGATCAGAGATGCACATCTTCTGCAGGATCATGCAATAATCTTTGTATTATAACGTTTGAAGACACTTACAACAGCCATTCATGGAACTCGTTCAATCTGAGATCGGAAATAGCTTGTTGATTTTCTGTGGTTTCTTGGTGGATCGTAGTGATCTTGTTAAAGTAAAAAATCCTGTTTAGGTGCTTTTGTACTTATGCTGCCTGATCATTACTTTCTAGTCAAGAGGTCCAAGCAAACCAGAAATACTTGTAGATGGACGACGATCTCATAAAAGTTCCAAGCGAAGTATGGAAAATGGAATAAATGGAAAGAAACGGAAATCTGAAAAACGCCGAGCCAGGGTA
This sequence comes from Platygyra sinensis, assembly GCA_019787425.1. NCBI lineage: Eukaryota > Metazoa > Cnidaria > Anthozoa > Scleractinia > Merulinidae > Platygyra > Platygyra sinensis. The sequence goes on along the minus strand of JAHPZR010019321.1, from coordinate 56,414 downwards.
TGTCACCTGTAAACTTTATACTTATCTAACAAACAATGTGAGTGTGCTCACAAAATTTTACATATTTACAGTATTGCCATGAATGATTCAAACAAGTCTTGACTGCTTATAAAGTGGAAGAGAGTTGTTATGGGGTGAACTTAATGATTGTGGGAATGAAAGAGTGTGTTGGACATCTGCTGGTGATTACAGAAATATCATGCCAGGCCTGTCAATTCAAATAATCAAAGAAACCCAAGTAATTAAACCAGTTAGAGCTAAAATTAATCATACATATTCATGACAAGCTTTCTGCCTGTTTAGAGGGAGGTGATTTTATTGTGGAAAGCAGGGCATAACTCCTCCTGTCTGGCTGTAAATTTCACCTGTTCTGAGAGGCAAATTTTGGTCTCATTTGTAACTGTCCGTAGAGACACAATGGTGTGGTGTTTTGTCTTTCTGTTTTAGAAAACTGTTGTCATTCCAATTAACAGCTGAAACCACAGAAAGTTATACAATGTCGGATGCCAATTACTCTGTTTACCTTTTTGTTTGAATTCAATTTCAAGTGCAGCTAGACCTCTGGCAAAGATCGGTAGATGTTTGAACAATTTTTGTCAAGACGGTATAACAAGCTAGTCAATCAGTGTAGTGAGTGATTGACATACAGTTCACAGCTTAAACAGATCAAAGATGTGGCAATTTTGTGAAATTTCTTTCTTTTTTATTGGGATGCCAAGATGCTGAAAAGGTATTTCAGATCAATCGTTTCATGTTTCATCAGTTGAGAACACACATGTTTGTTTTCTTAAGCTGCAGTTAATCCAAATCTTTCTACACTGGTATGCTTATCATCCAGATTAAGGTCATGAAAACACTTTCACATTTTACTGGTGATAGCAATGACATTTTCCTGTCAAAGAAGTGGCATGGCACAGTGTCAGAATGACGCTCTGTATTTAACAATTGCTGCTGGTTCACCAGAATATTCAGGCTTTCTGAAGTTTTTTCCTTGTGAATAATGCATGCTCTGACCAAGCTTGTGGTTTATTTATGACAAATGGAAGTCTAAACACCCTTGGGCATCAATCTAGAGACCACAAATTAAATGGGTCCAAGAGTGATTCACTATACTTGTTTATCCTGGAGTGACATTGCCTTGACAACAATGAGCAGGTCTAAACATTTAAAGTGTCTGCTTCCCTGGCATTATTGTTTTCCTTCCCAGGGTGGTAGATTAAATCCTTCACCATGCTTTGGGTGCATGAAGCATAATTGAGCATATTGACTTGATCAATTTTAATCATGCCCATCCCCCTTGTTGGGTATTTCTCAAGTATTTGCAGCTACCTTATTGATTTTTAGGATGGGGTACAATTTATATTATCAACAAAGGGCTGGGTAATGGATTTAATCCTTACCTGCTTTAATATTATGTAGAAAAAATGCCAACCTGTTTTTATGTTGTGAAAGGTACACTGTAAGTAGCTTGTTGAAAGGAAGTAAATTTTGTTTTAGTTGGTTATAGCAGACCTACTGCTATTCGTATTTTATTCAGCTTCACAAAGGGTGCATTTCTTTAAGAAAATCCAAGATTGGAAATTCCAGAGTGGATTCTTTGGTTCCTTTGATGCACCATGATCCGAAAGATCTATGATTGATCTGTCTAGTAAAGAAACACAAAATCCGTTTTCAGATTCTTTCGGATTTAAGAATCCAATCTTGGATTTTCTATAAGAAATGCACCCAAAGTGTAGTATGAATAATGAGAAAAATGTACAAATTTAAAACGCCACTATGTGTACTTAATGCCGGTGTAACAGTTTATTGATCTGCTGTGCTGTTGTTCCTTACGACCATGCAAGATGACAAAACGTAGTTAGGCTAGTTCATGTACATGTAGATATATAAAAAAGATGTCTGTCAGTGATACAAGCTACTCAGAATTTTTGTATTAAAGCTGCAGTGTTTTCAATAATTTTTCAAGTGGTGCAGCACCTGTTAGAAAACAGTGAGAGAGCCCCATCACAAGTGAATACCTGCCTGAGCTTGTATAGCTTGTGTCTGGCAAGCTTGAAATAATTATAAAATAATTGCTCTCCACACAATGGTTGATTGTATATTGGAACAATGTTATTGTTCAAGTCAAGGTGTTTTTTCAAGGCACTTCTAAGTACATGCAAAAAGGTCTTGTTACTAAATGTGCACACGTCTTTCTTGTTTAAATTGTTGTTTTTATAGTTTTATAACTTTAAGTCAGACGTGGACTTTCCTGTTTTTTTATTGGTTGTGTGACCAGTTTTTACTCTGACTATTGTCAAACAAAGGTACCGTACAGTAGCAATTGCTGTAGTAAACAAAAATTGATTAACATGCGAGCAGTGAAAAAAGATTAGCCCCAATAGGCCATGTTCGATATATCATTATTCTAACATGGCTTCAAGGCTTTCTGGACAAACTTCTTTATTTGGTGTATTTTCTTTGTGTCCAGGTCTCTCTTGAGAATTTTGAGACACCTAAGGGAACTTAAAGAAAATTGCAATTTTGTCCTGAAAGCCTTGGAATATTGATAAACTGAATGTGGCCAAAACACACGGTAGACCATGCATACAGGTTTAAAATCTTGAGAGATTTTTACTTCCCTTCCAGCTTCCTTCATGCTTTGCTTTGAAAACTTTAGCTTTGGAAACATCCATCTGCTCAGAATTTCCTACAGCTTTCCTTGGTGTGAGTTTGGGTATTTTTAGAAACTACATATTAAAGGACCCTAGTCAGCCTCCGCCATTTTCGATGACATCAAAATTATTGATATAGCATGATGAAGTGAATTCTCATTGTTTTACTGTAAGCTGTGCTCCTGAAGGTATGTTTAATTATCTTGAGTAGTTTCACAGTGATTTTTCTTCGTTTCTACAGACTCCGAATAATATATAATAGCCAAATTCTTGCATGTAAGCAAAAACAAAGGTGTGGCTGACTAGGACCCTTTAAGGTGCTTACAGATGCATGTGTTGTTACTTTCAGCAGCAACTTATTTTGATACATGTAGGTTATTTGCCTTGAGTCTAGGCTTATCTTTTTTGCTTGCGTCGATGAAAGAGTGAAGCTTACACTAAAATGCAACAAATAAGAGAGAATCCCCGTAAGGGGAGAGGGGCTGATTAACTCACACTTCATTAATTGTAGGCTAAAATACATGTACAGTGTACAGTGTACATGTATCTTGTTAATTCCAGTTGCAAAAAGCAATGATTATCCTGTACCTGATATCCTGTTTTGTGTTATCTAAATACATGTATGTCGTATCCCATTAATTTTTCATGCTGTTAATTTTTTTACCCTCACTATACACCATATCTTGAAAACCTTCAATAGAATATCAGGAGATGCTTGTTTTACCCTTTGAAGAGCCAATATCATATCATGCCATGTCTTTTTCCAGTACTTCTGTTGGCTTTGTAAGAAAATGAAAGAGACATTTTGTGAGCTACACATATTTGACCTCAAAGACCTGATTTTCAATATTTTGATCAGACGTGCACACATTTGAATATGTGATGCGTGTACAAAAGGAAATAAGGTTACTGATCAAGCAAAAGGTCAAGATGGCTAATATTGGTGAATGTGCATTTGCAGTGTGAATGAGTCAACAGAGTATTTTCAAGCAGGTAACGAAGGGAACAAGGGCCACTCCCATCTTACAAGTATTACCAAGACTGTTCTTGGTGCCTGCTTTTTGAAAATATTTTGAACTACTGTTGACAGTATTGGCAAGACACTTGTAAGTTTTATGGTCGGCACATGACTTCACTTTGATTCCAACCACTGAGGGATGAGTAGTAACAAAGGTTTATCACAACAGCTTTTAATGCAGCAAACATTCTGTATAATTTTTATAATGTTTCTATGCTCAACCCATACAACTGATCTTGCTTACTGTATGTGAGTGTTTGATTTTTATTTTTCACTGTTGTTGGTATTAGCCCTGGCCCAAAGGCCAGGGTTGCTGCAAGTCAGGAAATGGGCAGGGAAAAATTTTTCATTTCAAAAAGTCGGGGAGTTTTATAAGGTCAAATCCATGAACTTATAGAATTCAATTGATCTTTACAAAAGTTAAATGGAAACAATAATTCATGGTTTGATGCAGAAACTCAGTGTTTCACTGCTGACACTACTGTAGCTTTACGTACAATATACCTTTACTTGCAAGCAAGTGCTATGTGATTGTTGAATATTGTATTTTCCCCTATGCTAGCATGAGTAATAACTTGTAACGATCTGTAATAAGTATAAGTTTACTTTTTCATTGTTACATTCTTGGTATCCTCACACTCCATGTGCTATATGTACATTTGCATACAATCTCCACTTTGCCAGTATGGGCAGACTATAGCTGTATTTTTTTATGGTGAAAATTGTAAACAAAGTGGTAATTTCAAGTTGAGACAGGCAAAACGGGCAAAAAGAAAATCGGAAACAAGCAAAACTGCCTTGTTATCTGAACGCTCTGGTTTGCTTGCAGTTTAAAAGCTCGCAATTTGTTGGTTATGCAACACTACATGTATATAGAATTTTGTAATCAGTTGTTTCTTTTGCATATTGTTGTCAAAAATATACAATGGTAGTATGTTTGATAGTGTGTAAACTTTTCTACATGCAAAGTACAATGATTTAGAAGTAACAGAACCGTAAAAAAGGCTCCACCAAGGACATCTTCAGCCTTGCTGATCAAAATTTATTTGATTATGGTTTTTCACTGTTTTAAGTCTCAAAAAGTAGAGTAATTTCTTTGATTAGCATTCCAATTATACATGAAACTAAAACTTTGTTTCGCGTCACCCGTCTGCCAATACGAAATCATTTCAACACAAGTTGTTTCAATACAAATGGAAGTTGATTCAATACACATCTTGAGTTGATTTGATACAACTGAAGTTGTTTTGTAGCAAATTAAACTAGAAGAAATATCCCAATGAAAGTCTGTTCATCTTCGCATCACATAGGACAGTTATTGATCAAAAGAGTGTCATCCCAGCAGGACAAAATCATGTTTTGTCTGGAGGTCTCAGAACTTTTTCTCCTACATGTACCTGAACACCGTCTGTATGCTGAACTTCATTTCTGAAACCTGATTCAAAGGGAAGTCAGAAGAGCCTCAACAGTGGAACAGATCGTCCTGTATCATTTGGCAATTCTAAGCGTGGAAATTCTGTAATAATTTCAGACTGCTGGCTAGTTTATAGTTTTGTGTCAAATAGTGACTTCAGTTTGCATGCATCAAATCAACTTTAGATGGGCATCAAATTAACTTCAAATTGTAACGAAACAACTTGTATTGAAACGACTTTGAATCAAATCCTCCAGACACCATTTTAATATGGTGGATAAACAGCTGAGCTACAATAGTATTGTTGGTTTTCATCCCAGCGATCTGTTTACATGGCATTCAATGCGAAGAAGTACAAATGTTGACTTTATATACCGGGTAATTAAAAGAAAATTTGGCAAGAGGTAATTTTGTACTTTTTAAAACTGGTTCCCCATTTCAGACAACATTACGTTTATAAGCTTAAACAATATTCCTGCCACTAAGTACATGCAAGCTCAAATAGTGTTTTATTTTCGTACGATTTCTGTTTTTTTATTTGTGTCCAAATCGAATGTGAAATTTTGTCACTAAAATTTTCCATTACCGATCGTTACCCATGATAACAGGATATGGAAATGAAAAAGTGATGAAATTTGAAATGGTAGGGCTTGATTAGGTGCTGATCAGGTTTGGGTAACTTGAAATGTTCAATATGGTGTTGATGTTTGATGAATATCACATGAGTGATGATGATACATGTAGCTGCTTCCAATAGTTGATAAATCATGTGAAACCCCTGTGTAATTCAGATCTAGACATACTTGACCGCTATAGTGAGCTGTTTTGAACAAGTATGCCAGCTACATGTATCCAACTGGCTAATGCTTTTCACTTTTTTGTGCACTCCACAAACTGTTTCTAGATGTTTACAGCATTTTTATGTTTTGAAAAGGGGAGTTCAGAGTAACATCATTAGGGTCAGAGTTTATCAGAGCTAAAATTCACACCTGTAGTGATGACCAATACTTTAGTGGTGGGAGATCAAGGGTTTGGAATCAAATGCAACTGATAGGGCAGGAAAACAAATAATCCACTGCACAGCAGAGCCAGTAAATTTCAGTTTTCACTTACACTGTATCACATATACTTGTCAACATGGTGGCCAATATGACAATCAGAAGATGAATGTTTTAGCCCTGGCTTAGGTTTGGCTCAGTGAAAATATTTCACGCATGCTGGACTATCAAAAATGGTCATTTCACAGCTGTGGAGCAGATTTCTTACACGTGTAGCAACAATTCTTTTCACTCTTGTTTCCCGTTCTTAATTTATGGATCAAGGAAAAA
>JAHPZR010019321.1:12500-47500 GCA_019787425.1 Platygyra sinensis | reverse complement strand
ATAAATAGGGTTACATAAACACATTGACTGTAACAACCAATGATTCAAAGTTAACTTTGTGTGAAAATCTGTTTTCCCAGTTCTCATAATCGAGTGAAAGTGGATTGAGGGAAATTTCTTTATCTTTTTTTTTTTATAGGCAACTTGATTCCAGATCAGGTTCTTTGTTTGCACTAAATGCCTGTTTAAATTTGATTTGAAAGGATAACTTAGAATTTGGTTTGTTTAAAACAGCTGGTGGGGTTGTCAGTGGTTGATGTAGCTTCCTGAGCTGAAGTGTCTTCTTCTGTGACTCTTGTTTATTTTTAGCATGTTAAGAGTCTTGAAATGCTTGCTTACACCGAAAATAGCAGGTGACCACACCTTCTCGACATAAAAGCAATGTGCGTTAACTATGTTGAGCAATATCTGCAAGTGCAATTGCTGTCAGTTTTAAAAGTCTTATTCTTTGGGAGGAGCAAGTGCTAAGGGAAACCACTCCTTTTGACCTGCTAAGTAACATGCCTCAGTTTGCAAACTTTGCATACTTCCAGGTATCTTTTTGTCATTATCTGAATATTAAATGAAGAAGCATGGGAGTTGAACCTATGTCCTACCAGTATTCTGGAAGGTCATGGATCCACTCCTGTTGGGAAAATTTATTTTCTGAGCAATTTTGACTTAAGCACGCTTCTTCATTTATTTCACTTTAACCAAGTCACTGTTTCTCTTATCATCAATTTATATCTGAATATTTCGGTTTGACAACAGAAATAAAAGGGTGATGATATTTCTGTCTGGCAAATAGATTTCAGTGGTTTCACAATGTCCCTTAGAGGTGTACTGTATGTTGCAAGAGTACAGAATATTGTATTAAACCTTTATTTTAACTTCATCTTTTGTAGATGCACCATGATCCAAAACCCAAAGACAGTGACTCTGAGGATGACGCCAGTGTAGAGAGGAAGAAACCGGAAGGATCTTGGTTCCCACCTCAACGAGAAAAGGGACTCAACACAAGTGAAGTAAGTTCTGTGTATGTAAGGTTACAGTACATACTTTTATGAAAGTTAATGTAACTAGTGAACTGTTTGAAAGTAATTGCTTCCAATTAGCTTCAACTATTGTATTCTAAAGTTGCAACGTGTGTGAGATTTTGCATGGCTGGGTGGCATACATAAGTAAATGAATGTCAAAAAATTTCTTGCTCAATATTTAAGGTGTTTCCCTTTCATTTGAGTGAGTGATAAATTGGTTGACTTGTATAAATTTTAATTGATGCTACACATTTTCCAGACTAAACACAAATGTACCTTTCAATACATGTAAATTTCAGCTGCTGTGCAAAGTGCAGTTGTAATAAAATAGCTTAATATAGTTCACTGTACTATGTAAATATTTTCTTAAATCCATGTGATTGCTGTGTGATTGTGTTGACTACATCAACATGGAGTATTTTTGACAGATAACCTTTAATCTCATTATTTGCTCTAAAATTAGCCTGTAATTGTCTTTTCTGACCCTTTGCTTGTCTGTTGGCAGGATAATTCAGACTCTGCAAGTTCTGACAAAGGATATTGGGTAAAGATGCTTTTTTGACCTTCTTTCATAGTTTGTAAATTGCAAAAAAGCAGAAATAATTGAGCAAGTACTGCCCAGTTGTTACCATTTGTCTAGTTGCAGACTGAGTGCTAATCAGATTGAAAACAGCACAAAGTTCTGCTGCACAATAGAAAATACTTACCTACTAAAGTAACTGCTCTGCGATTATTTTGAATTGCCCAGACTTGGGGTTTAAACAGACTGCTATGAACAGTGCAACAAATAGAACCACATGAATAAACTTGTCACATACACACTTGAATCTCAACCATGTATTTAGGAGTAAAAAACAGCTCTGCAGCATGCTATCTAAAAGGAAACAGAAAATATTTTTGTGTTTCTATCTAATTATAGGAACACATATAGAAGTATGGAAAAAAATGTTTCATGGAAACACGTTTTTGAGTTCTTCTAAACTTCCACAAGTGTCTCTGTGACTTGATGTAAGCAGAAAGCACCATAGTGTTTTTCAAAAAAGAGGGGCGTTCCAGGGGCATTTCAAGTGAATGAACTTAATCATACAATGTAAGTGCATGCTTCCTGTCACTACAATTTCCTCTCCTGTTCTTTTTCAGTGTGATACTGAGAGTGAAGGTGAAAGGGTAAGCTGAATTCCACTTACAACTTTTCTAGAAACAAGTTTTATGGATAGAAAGAGGACATGGTTCTGTACTTTTTCTTTGGAATATCTTGCAGAATGTTTTATTAATCTTAAGTCACACCTGCTTTTCTAGTTGCCCATATTTCCGAGGTGCCTTTTGTCTCTGTGCCAAAACGAGTTTTCATTTCCTGATTTCAAACCGTGAAGCACTAGGTACTTGTACGAGTCTGTAAATTATGGGCTTAGCAACTACTGATCCACATAGTCTTTAAGTGCATACCAAGCTTTACAAAATCCCCAAGTTTGGTGTAAATAGACCCAATAGTAAGCAAGATACAGCCATTTGAAAATGTCAAAATTTACAAAGAAATGTATGACCATCCGGACGCTCACCATACATTTCTTTGTTAATTTTGACGTTTTGAAATCGCTGTATCTCAGTCAAAACTAGTCTGATTAACACCAAACTTGGGGATTTTGTGAATCTCGGTGTGCTCTTTCTATAACTTACAGACTCGTACCTAGTCCTTCACGGTTTGAAATCAGGCAATACGAAACCATTCAAAATGGTTCCCCCTACAGGTCTATTTTCATGCGATTTATACTTATTTTCATATTAAAGGTTTTGAAGATTAGACTGATCATCGCAGTTAAGCACACAATTTGAGCAGTTGTGAAATTTGAAACGGGATTCGAACCCAGGACCTCTGTGATACCGGTGCAGTGCTCTACCAACTGAGCTATCAAGCCAACTGGAAGCTGCTTGGTTTTAGGCCGCTGTTATTTTCTCGAGGGAGCTTTTGTTGTTAGTCAAAATTTGCATGTTTGGAGTGAAACGAAATTTCAAAAAGAAAATAAACAATTTCTGAATGCATAGATAAAACCCTTCCAGGTGTTCCAACTGTAGATAGTGTGGCTACGCTTTGACTTTTGTGCAGTAAACAAATTTCGCAAGACATTAATAACAAGGTTATTTAGGTCAAAAGGAGGTCTTGACGGTTGTTACCATACAGAAAAAAAAAACATACTGTTTATACCAAATTTTAAATTCTGTTGCAACGTCGCTGTAGACAATTGATTCTTTTCTCTTTGGGGCGTTGAATACCAACACACAAAAGTGCCGAGGTATGGATAGTCCCCTTCGCAGCCGTTTTTTGGGATGTCACGCGAGCGTTGCGTGACCTCCCGAAAAACGGCTGCGAAGTCTCGTCTTGTAATCCCTGCCTGGTTAGACTGGCAGCAGTCTAACGTCACTGTTTATTTGCATTTTAGATGTCAGAGAATGAATCAACTGTTACAACATCAGCACCAAGCAGTAAGTAATATAATCGTGTTACTAAATTTTGTCATCCAAATATCACACCGCATTTTAGCGACACACCAAGGTAGAAGTCTCTGTCTTGATGTATCTCGTAGCCTCTAATGTATTCTTCAGTCTTTTAGTCCCTGAAAGCGTGAAATATTTAAAAAGTTCTTTTTGCTAACTTGTTCAGTTTACTGTCAGTGTTATTCCGAATATGCCAATGTTGATCTATAAAAATTCTAACTTTGGAGTAAAAACAAGAAAAGATTTTATTAGCCATGGAAACTCGGTGCAATTATACTACTTTTCCTTACGCTTTGGAGACGAGTCAGAGTTCTATTGTGAATAGTCAAGATTGGCCACGTGAATCACATTTGTATCTAGTCCGTTGTCAGAAGGAGGTTACCTTCATTCATGAATGATGAATACATATATAAAGAAGGACTCTATGCGAAGATGTCGAGCTGATGTTAACCAAGTAACCCAGTAAAAACAATTTTCGGTCGCTAGGCTTTTAGTATTTTAGCAGCCCAGACGCAGCTCAAAGAACGGTGAGTGCAAAAAGAGTCGAGAGCTACTTTTGGGCAGTCTGTCTGCAATCTCTTAGTCTATTTTGTTCTGTGTTGGTCGAGATTGACAAAAAGTATTGACCGCTGCGGTTTGGCAAGAATCCCCAACGCAATGGAAATAACTTGTAGCCAAAAAATAAACGTATGCGGACAGATTACTTGTGGGAGATTCTCCTATGTATCTCTGGCCTTTATCGCACTTTCTGCTCTTTTACTACTCACCGACTAGCCGATTGTGATCAAGTTCCTGTATGGCTTCCTCTAAATCCTCTTCAGAGGCACTTAGAAAATTCGAAGAGACGGCCTTCATTATGCCGACAAGAGTACACTTCTACGCTCCTCTCTATCTATCACAGATTAGTAAATTCTCAGCTCCGACTATTGCATTTCTAGCTTTTTGATTGGCTAAAAAACTCCGACTATGAGCAAATAGTCGGAGTTTTACGTCATATGGAAAATAGTGCGCCAAGTTTAAAATTTTTCGCTTTGTAAAATTGTGGAAATAAAAATCGGCGGCAAAACCCGGTTTGAGAATTTACTAAAACAATTATTCCATTCGCCCTTGTTGGATATGAAGTGATTATAACCAACTCGCGCTACGCGCTCGTTGGTTATTTTATCACTTCATATCCAACGCGGGCTCATGGAATAATTGTTATATAGATGGTGAGTAGCGTAGCCAATCAGAGAACGGCATTCGTGATAGAACGCTAGTAGATTTATACTAATTAATAATTAGATTATGAGCTCGAGATTTCTGTGAGGTGTTAGTTGATGAGGCCGAAGGCCGAATTATCGCCTCATAGAAATCGAGAGCGAATAATCTGATTGTTTTAGTAGAATTCTGACTGAAATTAACGCAAATCACGTTTTCTGCCGATGATTTACCACGCATTATTGAACTTTACCCTTGAACAAAGTTACTTGTATCGAACTGGTAAATTTGCAGTTGTTTACGCGCGTACCCGCTTTTTCAATATTTTCAAGTTCTTTAAGTCAAGAAACCGTAAAAGTGCTTCTTTTCAAATCACATGTAAGAAAAAGAAAACATGTTCTCCGTGTTTCTATCGAGTTATAGGAACACTTGTGAAAGTTTGGGAGAACTCGAAAAAGCTGTGGAAACACTCGTCTGCGGCTCGTGTTTCCACAGCATTTCTTGTTCTCCCAAACTTCCACTCGTGTTCCAATAACTCGATAGAAACACGGTACATGCTTTCTATTTCTTACATGTGATTTGAGTAAACATCAAGTAAGATCTGAAAGTTATTCCTGTCTTGTAGATTCACTGTTGGCTGCAAAGACAGCAGTTTCCACAGCCAAAGTCAGCACTACTGAATCTTCTGATAAAGAAGTGGAGAAGACCACATCGAAACCATCCGAATGGCCAAGGTATTACTCTTTTAGCGCTTCTAATCAAGTTATTAATACTGGTACATAGTGTAAAAATGCAAATTGGTGCAAATTGAAACAAGTTTCGTTACATTAATGCGTACGGTCAGTAATAAACGTCTGAAAATTAGCCGAGATTTCGGCCTCCTTCCCGGCGGTTTAAGAAGATCACAGCGGCAATGGCAACGGGTACTATGCTGAACGAAAGGACTTATGAGCAGTACAGTGGTTGTGCACGTGTGTTATAATTCTTGGTATTTTCGTAACCGTTCTCTGCAAAGCAACATCGTGAACTGATCGTGTTCAGCGTCCTCTGGAGAGTGTGAACTTCGACGGCTATTTGATTGAATTTTCTATTTTACTCTGGATTCCAAATTCAGTTTTTTAGAGTATCGCGAGATTCGATTTCCTAAGGTAAAATATCAATTCAATTTTGATCGACGTCGTCCTCAGTGCCACCGTCGTGGTTCCCTAATAGGGAGTTTAAAGGGGCTCAGTCACGTTGAAAAGCTTAGCTAAACTTTTCAGATTCGTTGTTTGCAATCCGTGTCAATCTTCTCCATCCTTAACCATCCTTGTTCCTTTATGGTTTATTATTATCTCTTTGATGTTTTTCTATCTTTATAAAGTGTTATTTTTAGGTTTCCTTCAATTTAACGGGTTTTTTTTCGATGTTCAAAATAACTCAAGATGCCGTGACTGAGCCCCTTTAAGAAGCTACTACGGCGACACCGAAGACGACGTCGATTGAAAAATGAATTTAAATTTTACCTAACAATCTCGGGATACGCTTAAGTCATTAACTTTGTTTATCACTGTCAAAGCTATCGTGAGACTGAATCTGGGACACCGTAATAAATTTGAAATAGAATTTCAAAAAATTAGCCGTCGTAGTTCACGTTCTTCAGACCACGCAGAATCGGTCTTCTCACGTTGTTGTTTTGCAGAGGACGGCAAGGAAATATACAAAGAGTTATAACGCACGTGCAGAACCATTGTTCTGCTCATAAAACCTTTTGTTTAGCGACGTTGCCGTTGCCGTCGCCGTCGTGGCCATCTTAAACTCCCTGTTGTCTCCAGTGACGAGATTGAGACTAATCATCCGTAATAAATATTGTATCCTACCAAAATGGACGACGATAAAGTTTTGTTGATGACGCACATTTCGTTGTGTTTCAGTTCATCAACGGTAACCTCTCAACGACCCAGCAGCCATGGCTCGAGCACCTCAACAGGTCTCCACCTGGCATTGAGCACCACAACTACCATGAGTCACCCAATGACGCCTACATTTGGACACGCCCATCACGGCAGCCTGTTCCCTCACTTTCCTTCATTCCACCCCCACCCGGGTGCACTGGGATATCCTCACGGACCGGCTGGCGAGTCACCTTTTCCTTATCCAAGTAATGCACCAGGGTTCAGACACGGGCTCCACATCCCCGCGCACCACCCCCCTTGATGAGGGCAGGTGGACTAAGAGGAAGGGGGCGTGGGGTTCGGTGTGGATGCCAGTGCTGAATCATGCACTTTTTAGGAAGATTAGGCAGCACTCTTGCACTGCACTAGTTAGATTTCGAGCTCGTCCTAGAGGTTGTGTAGCGCGCAAGTGAGCGAGAGCGTGAATGAACGTGTATATATTTCTTTCCAGTAGGCATAGCAAGTGTAGTCAAACACTGATGCGCGTTGGAGAAGCCATACAATAAGCCTCATCGGCAATAACCTGTGAGCAGGCTCATCTTTGAGTCACGCACGGGAGCAGCGAAGAGCAAAGCGATACGGCGGGAAGGATTCTGGTGAAGAGGCGACAAGAAAGTCACTTTCTCGTCTCGCGGCTTCGCCGCTCGATTGAACTCCAACGTGAGCCCGCTCGCAGGCAACCTTATCCACGTTTGAAGTAGACCTGTGGTCTCTCTCTCTCTCTGTGAAGATGGTGAAGGAATCTCTAGTATTGCTTCTCCTCCGTCGTTAAAGCGAACATCAGGAAAGAGACATTGAATAGATAGATAGTTAAATTAGTCGATGAGTTTGAATGAAGAGTGTCCAAAATGAATTTTAGAAAGATGTTAGTTTTGCAAGATAGGTTTAGTTTCTTTTTCCCCAGGTGGGAAAAAGATAGGAGGTATAAACAAAAGAACCTTTTGCACTTTATTTAGAGTTCTCACCAAGATATTGCCATGTAAACAGTGAACAGTTTAATTTGGATCTGACTAACCATCGTTCTCCTTGTAGGTCCCGAATTTCTACGTCACGAACTAAACAACCGTTTCCTCCAGTCGCAAGCCGACAGAGTTCCTAATGGAATGAGTGCGTCACAGCTTATGCATTATGAGAGTCATCAACATCATCACCAACACCTACACCAACACCAGCATCAACACCAACACTTCCACAGTAATGGAACACCGCTGTCAACACCACAGGTACCCCAGTCTGTGGTGAGTGCTGCTCCCATGTTACAGTAACTTACTGGTCGCATTTCGGGTTTGTTTTTCTGTAATCTTCATGCCAAAATGGAGGTTCAGTCCCGAGGAACGGGGATTGGGATGGGTAACGGGACAGGCCAAGAGAGGATGAGGGTAAGAGAATTCATCCCCATACAGGCCACATATTCCTAAGGTAATCTTATTATTTTTAGGTTCTTTCTGGCTTCGGGAATCCCAGGAAGGTTCAGTAAAGCCAAACCTGTGATGCAGATTTTTCTCATGTGGACATCCCAAGTGGCTTGCATGCATTTTTATCCTGCACGGCGAAAATATATATGCTTTGCGCATGATACATGTGAATGTAGCCACAGGGGACTGAATACCATGTCTAAAAATAACTTGAGATTGATTACCTTGCGAGTAAGCCCTATGTGGGGGGTCCTTTATCTTCTCTTGGACAGGGAAGAGGACAGGGTTTGTGGAGGGGGAGGGGGTGAGGCTGGATTAGTCAGTTAAATTTCAGATTAACCAACTGATTCCAAGGCTTTAGTAGTTATTATCGGTGTTTTAGAGATCTTTTTCAGTGGAGTTGTTCGGCCAAAAATGGTCTAAACAAATAACGCGATTTAAGTGTTAGTGGCCTTCATTAAAGAGATACACGACGTACTGCATAGTTCTACCTTGATTTTGAGAAGATAAGACACACGTTAACGATAAAAAAAACGCGAAAAAAGGGTATTATTTTGTAGAGCAATCAGATCTCAATAATGTTTGAACTCACCAGGAAGTTAGGATGACTAACAATGGCGAGGATGCGATTAAATTTACATTGTTTTTGTACAAAATTCTGAATACCAAGGACTCGCTTTGTACCCTTTGACTAGAACCGTAGCCTAAATTGTCCGAGAAATGATTGACAGTTCAGGCTGTATTTGAAGGACTCCTTTGAAATTGTACCAAAAAAAATGTTCACGTACGTAGCTCCTTGCGTTGATAGATTTCTTCCTGCCATTTAGCTAGAATTCATCAGGTTTTTAGTCCATATGACAGACAACAGTGGTTGTAGAGTAAGCTTTTTTCTTGTTTTGTGTTTTCGCCAGCTTGGAGTCCCACCTGTTGGTTCATTCTTTGCTCCTCATACTCCAGCTCCTCCCCCTCTCATTCAAAAGGTATTGTCTTTCTATTGTGTTAACTGAGACTTCATTTTTGGACAACATTGCGAAAAGATATTGCCACGGTTACACACATCCTATCGCTGGCAGCAAAAAGCGCGAGAAAAGTCGCGTAACCCGCGCGGCCGTTTTCCTTCTGTCTGATTGGTTGATGTCGTTGTGCGAGTTTCTTTGAACCAATCCAACTGTTAAACCAAGCAAGCGCGTCATACCTTAAGGTACTCGTATGAAAAAACCATCGAATTCCTAAGAAATAAATTTTGCGAATGCCTGTTTCTACTACGAAGGAAAACTTAACGTCATCTCCACCTTGATTTTAGTTTCACCGACGTCTGCATTTTTATTGCTAAGAAACGTTTCCCAATACAAAGGCCTTGTGTTTTGGTTCAAATTTCTGAAGCTATTTTAAGAAAAGACGACTTGCAGTCCTGGACAAGTTGCACAGTTGATCTTTCTTCTTTTGGTTTGCAGAAACCTGGCAAATGGTGTGCAACACACGTACAGATAGCGTGGGAGATTTACTATCATCAACAGAAGGTAGGATACGTAGCGATCTTTCCTCTTTCACTGTTGAGTTGTTGTTAAAGAGTTGACTATCTTTTCCACACAGAAGAGATCTCTCTTCTCTGCAAATTTTTAATGAGACGCGCTGAATAGTCGAAAGCGAACGATTTGTTCAAGATTGCAGCCAGGGAAAGTGTAGTGGTCGTAAGTTTTTTTCTATAAAATTGTAGAAATATCATCTTTTTTTTCCGTGCAGTTTTTGTTTTGCACATTTATTTGGGACTCGAGTTTTAGGCACAGGAATTAACAAGACACCAATAAAAGTAGTGTGTTCGTACAACTGTAGCAGTCGAGCACTTGCCCCAGGAGGTCTGCGAATTTGTTTTGTGAATATTTTGTTATCCACGGTGCCACAGTGATCTGTTTCATAATGTTTCAAACGAGAACGAAAATTACTTGCAACGAAAATTTGACTCGCGTTAATACACCACGATGAAATCTAACCTATGCCTACATTCTGCTTTCCCCATTATTCCAACTTAGGTGCAGGCAGAGTTACATAAAGACCCTCATGTAAAACCAGACCAAGTGTCCATCAGCCGGTCAGGAGCTTGTCTCTCATTACACACTCGCCCCAGTACTCACGACGCGCCGTATCACGTGCACGGTCCTGGATCCGCGAGTCCCGTCCCGACGCCTTCTATACCCACTGGTAAGTTTAACGGTTATGAAAGAATGAAAGATGCGAATGCAGCCATGACACTACTGGAAAATGACCTGAAAAAATTCAGGCTTTGAACGGGATTCGAACCCACGACCTCTGCGTTACCGGTGCAATGCCCTACCAACTGAGCTATCAAAGCTACATGAGAGCGGTCGTGTCTGGGTTCGGCCCTTTATGTTCAGTGGACGTGATACTCGGCTTGAGTATATGAATTCCATTGTGATAGATGTCCAACAGTAGCAATTAAATTATGAAAGGATAGGTTAAATCGAGGAAAAGATGAAATGTTGAAGATTTGATGAATTTGGAAAATTGAAATTTGAAGTGAAGAATTAGTAGATGGAGACCAAACAGTCCCCTACCAACCTGGGGCTATCTCTATTTTCTTTAAGGGAGCGGGGCGGGGGGGGGGGGGGGGGGTGAACTGTCTTGTAGTGCTCGAACCCATTTTTATCTTACAATTCCCTTTTAAAACTACATTAAATATGACTCCTATTCAGGTGAAACCCCACCTTAATGTAAATTTTAGAGTCCTGGAGAAGTCCTGGAAATTTGTTTGTGAATAAGGGTACGAATCCTGTATTTCTATTATAGCTGGTTCTTGCTATTTTTGCGTTGTATGTAACTTAGGCTATTGTAAGTTTTGCTCGGTGTTTAAAATTTTCCCTGGCAATTGTGCATTTAGCCAACACCGTTTTAATCCAGCATAACTGAGTTGTCGTTGTTCCTGTGTATCTTTGCAGCTGGATCATTCTTAGGAGGTGGTCCTATTCCTGCAGCCCATCCTACTAACCACGGTCTGACACCCTTTGGAGGAGGATCCGTGGGCCTCTCAGGAGGCCCCCCGATTGGACTGGGCAGTAGCTCTGTCGGAGGACTGAGATCGGGTCTTGGAGCTTCTATATCCAGTCCCTTCCGAAGTACTGCGAACAGTAGTTTAAGCGGTGGACTTGGCAGCTCTTTAGGCCTGGGATCAAGCTTCAGTGGTACGCACGGGTTAAATCGTGAATGGGGTCGCATGTCAAGTAGTCCTGCATCTTATCATTCTTGGCTGAGTCGTGAAACGGAACGAGAAAAAGAACGAGAGCTTGAACGTGGAAGGGAACGTGAACGTGAACGGGGACGTGAACGCGAGCGTGAACGTGAACGTGAGCGCGAACGTGAGCGCGATCGAAGTAGAGATCGCGACCAAGATCGGGATAAGGAGCGAGGGAGACTGGATTCCAGCGACAGAGTTGGTATACTGCCTAGTAAACTCCCCGAGAGGGAGAGGGGTACGGTTCACATTTCTGACGAGGAAGGCGATGGCAGTCAGAGGCAACGCGAACGTGAACGCGAACGCGACCGGGATAAGCCAGTGGAAGGGCGCAGATCACCAGGCAGGCCTTCTCACTCGACAGGTTTTAATATCGCTAGTCTGACCAGCACAGATCCTAAACCGGAAACGTCGTCTTCACAAGAAATCCGCAGCTCGTTTGAGCGCAGTTCATCGACTTCCGCTTCCGTGAGCAGCGTCCTTTCAAGCGGCAGGCGGGAGGAACCCAAGTTACCCGTTGACAGGAGATCATCGGACGATCACGAGCTTGTTATTTTGTCAAGTGACAGACATAGTGGTGGCGGCCATTCACATGGCTTGTATTCGAGTTACATGGACAAACGGAACCTTTATGACGAAAGGGAAAGGTCTCGAGAACCATTCGACCTCACTCGTCTTTCCGTTCGACCTCCGGTTCCACACCGTATCGGTGGGTACCCACCTCCTCATGTTCACCCTCACGCGTACTCTCTACCCCATAGCCACACCCATCCTCACCACATTGCTCCGCCCTCCATCTTTTGCCCATGGAGGGTCCTTGCCGAACCCGTACCTTAGTGGAGCCGCCATGTCCGCGGTAACACACCCGCCAGGTATACCGGGATTTCTTCCGCCGCGTGGAATGCTGGGACTGTCCCTGGCTGGCTTGGGACCACGGAGTAGAAGTCCTGGCGATGCCGTCGGTGCTGAGCATGCGCGAACTGCGGCGGACATTTTATTGGCTGCCCCGGAAGGACGGCCATGAGCCACCACACAGTGTAGATAAATTTGCGATTCTGTGGTGTGACCGAGCCAGTTCATTCATAACAGCTCCTGGTCTTGTTATTCCGGTTTAGTTTAGGTTTATTCATGTAATATAACGCTTGCTGATGTGGCAAAACCTGCTCAGTGTCGTCGTACTCATGGCTTAGCTTCCAATTCGATGATCGAAGTTCTTTCTCTCTATCCACTTGCCCAGTAAGGCAGCGATTGAGTTACACAGAGCAATAGTTTTCGAAAGAATTTTTTCACTGGTTTGCCGGTGAAGTGGAGAAGTTAGTTTATATTGATAGCTGATATTTTGAATGTTAGCCCTTAGTTAGAGTAGATGATAACGGCTAACGCTCAAAGTATCGAAAGCTTTGCCCTTCAGCCACGGTCCACTTTGCCTTTTTAATTGATAGAAAAATTCGACGTTGAAGTTGCTAACCCGATAATACCATACGTAACGTAAGGTTTTCCTTGAATTTTCGTTGGGAAATTTATTGCTAAAGTGTTAAAAGACTTTCCCTTTGTCTCTTGTAAATATTGTTTCTTGGGTTTGGCACTCGATAACAAAGACCCAGTGTGTCTTTGTTTCGTTGGTTTTGACGGATAACGAACAAACGAAGTTTTCTTGAACTAACGAAGTTCATCAGTCGGGGCCACGAGTCGGTTCGGAGTGGTAACTTTCTGGCGTAGTGGTAACTTTCGGATTGTTCTAGCTTAATTCTCATTGGCCAATACTGATCGGAAAGGATTCCGTTGTTACGAAGATTTCATCGCCTCTCGTTTCCCCGACTTTTTTTACTTCGCCGTAAATAGGATAAACAGAAATACAGGAAATTTAACGAAAAATGATTATAAACGGGTTTTGGTGGATCAGCAGCAGTCTAAGCCGGTATTGTCCGTACTGTTGTGTTGGGCCATGTGAGGTTTCATTTCAACGTGTTTGTCCGGTTTCATTGCTGCCCCATTAGCGGAATATTATCCAGTTTTTGCTGTAGAAATTTGTCTCGTGGATCATTTCATGCGTCCCTTATGCAGACTGTGTACATTTTGATAAATGTAGAACGTGATACGATTATTTGTATTTTCCTCCAAAGTTCTATGAGAGAGAGAAAGAGAAATATAGAGGAAATCGATTTAAGTTTAAACAATTCCTATATTTACAAGCGAGGAATTAAATTATTTGCCCTCTAACACAAATGGTGTGAAGTGTCGTTATTGGTACTTTGCCTCCCGTTTACGTTCTTTGGCGAAGGCAAAAAAAAAATAATCGCTTCATTGTTATTAATTTGTTTAAGCCGATTAGGCATTACACACCCTCGGTGACCCAGGGACAGCTGGTCGGGATCACACGATATTTTGACGTAGACTCTACCTCAAAAATATCCCGTCATCCCGACTAGCTGTCCCTGGGTCTCCGTGAATGGGTATCACACAAACTGCTGTTGGTTTCTTACTGAATTTTGACGTAGTTACAAAACCTTGAGGGAGGTGGTAGTGAAATTGTAACTCGTAGAGTTCTTTGTTATCTTTGTTGCATATTATATATTTGAATCTTCTTCGTCTCCTGAGTAAGGAAGATTACGTGACGATCCGACTGACGACCGATGAGGAGAGGCCAAAGAGGACTTAAAACTTTTATTGGTCACTTGTCCTTCTCTCCCTCACTCCCACCCCCCCTCGCTCCCCCCTGCCCTTCTGATGATTATAGATATGATCTCTGCTCTGCTTAGTGGGTTGGCTCCGGATCAAATCTACCGTAAATGTTAAGTCGGGGCTGGTACAAATCCTTTTGGTGGTTAAAAAATCCTTAAAGGGCCCTGGTCAGCCACACCTTTGTTTTTGTTTACATACTAGAATGTGGCTATTATATTTTAAACGAAGCCTGTCGAAGCGAAGAAAATCACTGTAATACTACTCAGGATAATTAAACATACCTTCAGGAACACAGCTTACAGTAAAACAATAAGAATTCGCTTCACCGTGCTATATCAATAATTTCGATGGCATCGAAAATGGCGGAGGCTTACTAGGGTAACCATTCCTCGACTTTGTCTTGACCATAAACCCAAGCTTTATTATTATGATTACTTGTGCTCTGTCCGCCGAAGGTGAAGGATGTAAAATAAGCGGGAGGCACACACCAGTACCCCCTCTCCCTCACGGCGGGGAGATAGGGTTTAAATATTATGTTATGGATGAAACGTTTGTAAATAATATTTCTGCTGGCCAGGCCAACCTTCCATTAGGTTCTAGATGTTACTTGTATTGAGTTAGCGGGAATTTGTGGTATATTTTGTATGCCTTGTTGCCCATATATAGAAGAATCTTTGTTTACAACATTTCCGACATTAACATAAGTGATACAGTTTCTGGCGGCGCTTCAAGAACAGTTCTGCGCAGCATGATTACCTCTCCCATGCAATTTTAGCCGAATGTGTGTATTGGCCAACTATTTGTATCACACCGGTTTAAAAACCCTAAGTTTTAAAGAAGTCCCTACGACCAGGAGCCCATCAAGGGGAGCCTCTACCTCCCATACTTGGCCTTGGAGTGAATCCTTTCCCGAGTAGATCATAGAACGCTTCCTTCAGTTCGAAGAGCCAATCAAAACAGAGCTATGACAATCACTGTTTTACCCACATGCACAGTAAAAGGGAAAACAGTCAATGGACGGCTCCTGGTTCTCGCCTTAGTCCGCCATTTTTTTTTTTTCACTGTTCGCGGTTTACTCAACAGAAATATGTTACTTTTCGCGGAAAGAAGCCGTTCTTAAAATAGATCTACTCGGGAAAGGAATTAGTGGAGATAGAGGCTCCCCTTGATGGCCGGGCTCCTGCTACGACTAGTCCCCACAACTAGTTCCCTGAAGAGTTAACACGAAGGGACTGGCCGCAGGGACTTGTCCCACGGACAGTTCACATGATGCGTTTTGAGGAACAAGTGGCAAGGACTTTACGCAAAAATCCCAATTGGTTTGAATTCGTAGGACAAGTCGCCTGCGACAAGCTAGATTTTGAAGCGACAATTGTCAGTTCAGGCGATGGGACTTGTCCCCCCCCCCCTCCCCCCGACTAGTTGCAGGGACTAGTCGCAGGGACTAATCCCCTCGTGTGTCCCGACCTTAACGCTTTTACTGGCCAGAGATTGTGCAAGTTTGAAAGCCAATTTCTCCTCGAATATTTTACCCAAGGAGACAAAAAATTCATCAACTACTGAGTTTCACAAAGCAAATCTAGCGTGATGCTTCTCTGCTTAAAAAAAAGTCTTATATGCTAATGAGGAACTGAATATGAACAATCACTTCAGAAAAGATCAAAAAACGAGCGAGAAAAATTAGATGAAGATAGGAATTCGAACCCACAAATGAAAGTTAAAAAGTCCTTGATGTTCAGGGAAATGTTAAAGCTTTTCCCCGACACTTTTAATTGGATGCCAGAGTATTTTAAATAATTAAAATTATCATAATAAACTCCGCATATAATAATCCCATGATGTCATTTATTGATCATGGTAAAAGCATTTCCGCTTATTTATTAGTGATCGTGGTAGTAATTTCACAGTTCAGTAGATTGTGCTAGAGAAGTTATAATCCACGTGCTTTATTTCGCCCACGTGTAAAGATGTACGGACCAATATATCTGCCAGAACAGTAAACATCGGTTTCCGATAGCGTGACATTCCAGTTGTAACACATGTCGTTGTACATTCCTTGGTAAAATACTCCATATATATGCTTATGGGAATATCCTAAATCAAAGAAAGGCTTGACTGCCTTGACCATGTTTCATAGTTTTAACGACCGTACGTAAAATTTGACAGGGCTCTCGTAACGCAATTTTTTAAATACCTATATGTCACGTGACCAGAATTTTCAGTCCCCGGATTCATGAATTAAAAATTTGGCGGCCATTTGTGATGAACTTATAAATATAGTTGCCCGTGAAAGTAAACTAACATCGGTATTGAGTGAAGGAGTAATCTATCGCAATGTTTTCCTTCAAGAAGAAGGACAAGGACAAGGCGATCGAGACAAAAGAAGAGCGGAGGGAAGGAGAAAGAAAGAGAAAGACAAAGACAAACACAAACTTGATCGTAAGGCTCATGGCGAACTTGGGAACATAGTAGCTGGTTCTGACAACGAGGAGCAGAAGAGAGGACGATTTAGTTTTAGAAAGCAAGATAAACGTAGATATGAGGTCGAGCATGGTTATGATGATAAAAACCCTCCGCCAGGTGTGGAGCATTCAGATTTTGCCGCAAGAACAGTCCGTTCAGGCAGCTCGGATACAACCGGCAGTGCAGCGAGTGGCTCAGTGCCTTCTCCATCTTCTGGCAGAGTTTCTTCGAACGCTGCATCGTCCGATACGGTGCACCAAGCAGGATATAGAGACTCCGACGAGGAAAGGCGATACCAAAATGAGGTTTCGCAGGACGGTAAACCCGTTCCGAAACCGCGAGTTAAGAGAAAGAAAAGCTCCAGTATCGAAATCAAGTTACAGAGTCCGAGACAAGCTCAATACGACTCCTACGAAAACAAAACCGGTGATGCTAGCAACGAACAGAAACGAGCTCACACTGGCGAAATGAATGGCACTTCAGTAATTAATCCGAGGCGTTTCTGATGAGGTTATATCTGCTTCACCGTCCAACGATAAACATGTTTCTCCGGAAAGCCCACCTCCTAAACCACCACGCATACTGGCTGATCGCACTGGAGTAGTCGAGTTTGAAGTGAAACTTATCAACGTGGGTTCCGAAAACGATAGAAACAAGGCGAATTCTAACCATCTAATGGAGGTGGATGGACCTGTAACAGCTACAAGTACAGTACAGTCTTTCTCTGAGGCTCCCCTTGATCTCGGCGAACCGAAAATAGTTTTGCCGCCTCGAGATGTGAGCAGGTCGTCAGAGTCGCTTCTCTCTCCCTCAGAGAAGACTTTAGCGGAGATGGGAGTTGATTTGAAACTACCGGAAGTTCAGCCTGCTATTTCGGGAGTCGCTAGGGTTATAAAGCTGAATAGGCGATCAAGTGGCGATTTTGGGTTTGCTCTGAGGCGAGCTAACGCTCCGGGTAGCGGGAAAACTGTACACTTTGTTGAACCCGTCGGTACAAATGGCAGTGGGGGCTTGCTCCCTGGCGATCGCCTTGTGGAAGTTAATGGAGTCAATGTGGAGAACGAACCGAGGGAAAGAATAATCGAGATGATAGCTATGTCAGGAGAGGAGGTCGTTATCAAAGTCATTCCTGTGCCCGAGCTATCGGAACTGAGCGTGAGAAGCGGTCTTGATGGCTCAACCGTTCAACTCGATGAGTCGAATCTGAAAGCTGGAACCCTTGCTCGCAGTGGAAGCAAAAGAATTAAAAAGAAAGTAAGTGTGGATTTGCAGGGTGTTAATAATAATTGGGTACGCTAATGGTGTTGTTAGTGCCTAACTTATCTGAATTCACTTGTGTACTTCTGTTGTGTATACAAGTTCATTCTTGTTTTTTTGTGCTCAGCCAAGGTCGTTGAACACTTGGAATTTACTCATGACATCATTAACATTTTCTTTTCTGGGAAGAAAATATCTTAGTGGTCGACCTGCTAATTCTTTTGGTGGAAATCGTATTAAGACAAGCTCTGTTTCATCTTTGGTATTCGTTTGTAAATTCAATGTCTGTAATGCCTGAGCTATCTTACTGTAATTTGCATTTGAATGGGTTTCCTTGTTAGAATTTTACTGTGGTTAATTAGTGCATAGTGCAGAATGTCTAGCTCATAGTTCATTTAACAAAGAATCACATGAAAACAACTCAACTTGCTTTGTTCCATGTTGAAAAGAACATACCACTTCAAAAATTGAAAGAACCCGGTCTTGTGAAAACATAGCAGCAGATCTTTGATCCATAGATTATTGACCATGATATAAACATGTGATCGTTGTGTAAAAGATTGGGTTACTGTTTGCAGGAGACCTGATGGAATGTCAAAGTATAAAATACCACTTCTATGCCAATTATAAATGCATTTGAAATTATGCATAAATTAAAACTTAAGGAGAGCTCAATTTGTGTAAGAACATTTTTTTATTTGTTTGTTTTTGAAGCTGTTTTTTAGCTGTTGCCTGTTGTTTCAGTCAATGTTTTCAGTATTTTACAAGACAGTGGTTTGACGTGAAAGTCACTGTGACATAATTCAGGAAATGTTTGTTTTCTGCACTTTTGCATCACTGAAACCAAAGTAGACTAGGAATTAGAAATCTGCTATTTCATTTAAAAATTCTTGCTATGTTTTGTTAGGAGATATGGTAATGCAAATTTGCTAACGCTCTGGTAATTGAAGCCATTATAGAAATATTTCAGATGTCAAGAAATGAAAAGCAATTTCAATTTGTAGATGGAAATACTAAAGTTACTGTGATTGCATTACTTAGTGTTGTCATCACACTCAAATGTTTAAGTACAGTCTTGTCTCAGAACAGATAGCATCTATTTTGTGTCTTTCTAAACTGATGTATTTACATATATTATGGCTAAACAAAGGGGGTGAAACAGATTAATATTTCACAGAGCTAAATGATTTGGTTTATTTATAATGCAAAAGCTAGGATGCAGAACTATTATAATTTATTTGTGATGAGGTCTCTCATGAAATTTGAGGTTTGTTTCAATTATGATTACTATCTGTAATTCTATACATTGTGTTCTAAGTTTTAGAGTTACAGACAGGCTAATTTTCAGGGTTCGACATCTGATCAGCTTTATTAGTAGCCACTTATACTCACTTTTCCAGATTAATAATTTGTTTATATGTAAAGCAAAACTGTTGCAGCAATTGGCCGTTCCAAAATTCAGCAAGGAACTTGGGCAAGTTTCAAATTGTAACTAATCAATGAACTGCCACCACCAATGAAAAATCATGTTGAGATTGGTCATTTGACCAAGCATAATACTTTTAGGGTAAAAAGAGACCAAGCTATGAACCAAATATGGTTTCAATATTGATACAAACATTTCTAATTTTGAGACAGTGTCCCCCAAAATCACATAAACTCTTAAATTTTTTATGATTTCCACGATACTCTTTAAAGTGGCCAAAAATAGCGATTTTCATTTCAGCTTCTTTCAAATAGTAGGTGCATGACGGGATTTTACAGTTGTTACAATACTGATAAAAAATTTTAAGAGTTTATATGGTTTTGGGGGACGCTGTCTCAAAATTAGAGGCGTTTGTATGGATTTTGAACCATATTTCAAGGTTCATAACTTGGTCTCTAATCACCCTAAAAGCATCATACTTGGTCAAATGACCAATCTCAATATGATCTTTCATGTGGTGGTGTCAGTTTGTCAATTCTTTAAAATTTGAAACTCGCCCCAGTTCCCTGCTGAATTTCGGAACGGCCTATGCAAAATTATTGATGATTGTTAGTAGTGATCATCAATGAAAAAGTGGTTTGATCGAGCATTTTTGTACCAAGAATTTACAGATGCAGAAACTTTGTTATGACTATTTTTATTAGATACTACTTAAGTTCCACTTAGGTTTACCTTTTTGGGCATATTATGGATGGGTTATTGATTTCACCAATACAGTATTTCAAATCATAGGCTGTTTCCTTTATGAGTTTTTTCCATGCTTTGGCCATCATTTCTG
This sequence comes from Platygyra sinensis, assembly GCA_019787425.1. Lineage (NCBI taxonomy): Eukaryota > Metazoa > Cnidaria > Anthozoa > Scleractinia > Merulinidae > Platygyra > Platygyra sinensis. Next base: position 27,529 of record JAHPZR010019321.1, on the reverse strand, counting down.
TACAAATTTTATAACAGTATTAGTATTCATTCTACTTTGTATTATGCCTTAATTCTGTACACGCGATTGTATTGTATTGTACACGTGATCCTTTTTCTACACGCATCAGTGCACATTGTGTGCCACGTTTGAGCCTGACATAACGTAATAAAACAGTAACTGTTCTTTTCTACGCGTTACTTGACATTTTTTCTTTTTCTGCAATGCGACTACGGTAAATTTATACCAAAACAATTAGACTACTTGCCCTCGTTTTCTACCAGCAATAGTCAACTTGGCTGCGCCTCGTTGACTATTCGCTCATAGAAAACTTGGGCTCGTAGTGTAATTGTTAAATAGAAATATAAGTGGAAGTTCAAGAGAACGAGAAATGTTGGGAACACGTCTGTAGACGAGTGTTTCCACAGCTTTTTCAAGTTCTGCCAAACTTGAAAGTGTTTCTATTAAACAATTAGATTTATGGGCTCGAGATTTCTATCGCGTGATAGTTGACAAGGGTGCAGCCCGAGTCAACTATCACACATAGAAATCAAGAGTGAATAATCTAATTGTTTTAGTATAAATCTACCAGTCGTTCAAAATTTTATCTAAATCCACTTTAGAGACACCTTGAAAACGCCAAGAAGTGCCGTTATTTTGTTGACAAGGGCACACTGCTACGCTACTCACTATCTATCACAGAATGTGAGTAGCGCAGCCAATCAGAGGATGTCATTCGTGATAGAACGCTAGTAGATTTATACTAAAACTCGATAGAAACAGGGAGAACGTGTTTTCTATTTCCTTTAGAAAACACTGTGACGAAAACAAGGGAAACAACTTTTTTACTTTGATCATCAAAATGTTAATTCTCTTTGCTCGCACTATCGTTACGTCAACAGCTCCTGTTAGTTCTGTGTTTCTTTAGAAACTCAATTTTTAACCAATCAGTGCACATATTTATATAGCTCTTGATGCATTTATGAGCTTATAAAGGATTAGAGACCCAAATTTTCAGGTGGAATAGTTGACAATGCCATAACAGGTAATATTATAATGCTGATTTTGACATCCCAGGAGGGAAAGATTGATTAGCCTTGTAAGCTCATTCAGTCAGTTATGTCTCTTGTTATTGTCTTCAAGGCTAAATCAGAGGAAGAGGTCAATTCCCAGAAAGCATGGCTAGATGCAGAAAAAGTGTGGGTTGTTCACAAGGCAGGGTTTTCTGGAGGAAGGGTTCAAAATACCAAGACCGTAAGAGAAGAAGATGAAACTCTTATGTGTAAAGTGAAACTGGATCATGGTGGTGAGATTATTACTATTGAAGAGGACAGTGTTGAAAAGGTTAGTCAATAGATTATTAGATTTCAGTCAAACCTCCAGCTATGACCACCTCTTCTCAGTGACCAGTTTTCCAAAATACAAAATACCAAAATACTGCTGGATAGTGATTTATCCAGTTGATAGCATTATCCACCTTTCCAACAACCCAGACCTGAATTTCAATTTTTTCTTTGGTTTTGGTTTCTTTTTCTTGAAAATTCACGAAAAAAAAGAATTGTGTATCAATGGGGAATCCACATAATTGTGCTTAAAAAGGTAAGGTGGGAGAGGAAATAGAGTTCAAAAATTGGGTTGGGTGGGTATTCTTTTCATCCTTGATGCTGTGAGAATTTGTTTATGATCAAATTTACAACAATTTGTTGGAAGTTTCAAAGCGAGGCTTGGTGGTGAAACTTGGCAGTCAATACATATTAGGGCTATTTTGAGTATTATAACTTTGGGATACTTCTTTTGTTGTTTGATTCTGAACTTAAGATAAACAAGTTATTTTGTGAGAACTTTTTACTGAGCCTGTCACACTCCCTTCTTTTATTTCAGGCTAACCCTCCACAATATGACAGAGCAGAAGATCTTGCCTCTTTGCGCTACCTTAATGAATCCAGTTGCCTCCACACTTTGCGGCAGAGGTTTGGTAGTAACCTTATTCACACGTATGCTGGGCCCAACTTGATTGTCATCAACCCCCAGCAACAGTTAGCTATCTATACTGATAAAGTGAGTAATGAGTGATGTTTTACAAGTGTTAGAGCAACTACCACCGTTTTCGTTGATATGCGACTTTTGAAAACAAAACACCCGAGGAAACATTTCCAAAATTTCCGTCAATCGTACATGTTATCAACAGATCGGATCGAAATCCACCAATCACAGCCTGCTAGCATGGTATAAAGAAGGTCTGAAGGTCACACTATGATATGGTCACACTGTGATTGGTGGATTTCGATCCGATCTGTCAATAACACGCAAGACTGACGGAAATTTTGGAAATGTTTCCGCGGGTGTTTTGTTTTCCAATGTCGCGAATCAACGAAAACGGTGGTAATGTGGTCTTGATGTTGCTTGCTAGAGTTTATACAGAGAAGTTTGAAGTACATCTGTCATATTTAGGTATTATAGTTCAGCTATAGCTAATCTAGGGAGGCTGAGGGGTCTATGCCCCGTTTTTCTTTGATTTTTTTTGAAGTTGTAATCAACTGTCCTAGAGTGGTGTAATAGGATTTTCATTTGTTGTGGGTACCAGATGGACTTGCATTTTTACGCAAATATTTTCACCCATCTCTTTCTGAATTTTTGGAATCCTACCTGCAGGTAGCTTAGTAACTTAGATTGTCCAACTGCATAGGTATGACTCCTGTTGAGAGAAGGCGGACATTTTATCCCAGTAGCTCTTGTCATTGTGTCACTGCCATCATTCTCATTTCTCTACCAAGCTTAACATTATTTTACTCTTGTTTCTTTTCACAGGTAATTCAGATGTTCCGTGGCTGTAAACAGGAAGACATGCCACCCCACATCTTTGCCGCTGCACAGTCAGCCTATAGGAACATGTTGGCAACAAGGATGGATCAATCAGTTGTGCTGATGGGTCACAGTGGATCAGGAAAGACCATTAACTCCAGACACATCATGCATTATTTAGTGGCTGCAGCCAGTTCACAGCATTCTGCACTCACAGGTGGGTAGTTCTCCCCGTTACTCCAATCAGAACTCTTAAAAGTTGGAAAATTCACCTGTCCTACAGACAGTCACTAGAAAAATATACTTTGGGTATTTTCCAGTTAGAGATTAGAATAATTATGTGACTCTAATCTTTGTTTGTCCTGATGGAATTGAAATGTATAAATTTAGGCATTTTGGTAACCAAAATCTTTTGGGTATTTTCAAAACTGAATAGCAAACTGTTTGAGGAAACTGTATTGACTTCCAGCTTTGCCTAGTAGTCAGTTTGGCAACCCTCACCAAGAATGTAGTTGCCAAATGAAATTCTAAACTATTTTGTTTATTTAGTTACCACAGTACTTATCATTGATTAAATTTATCTCATTTTGTGACTACATTTCATCTCAAAATGGCTGCTACAGTACCACACGTTCCAGTGGTGTGTTGTGATTTTTGCTGGTAAAATATTTTATGATAGCATAAAAGTATGCTTCTTTGATGCATTCACACTCTGATTGCTTTCTTTTCCAGATCAAAAGCTTGAAGCTATTTATGCTCTGTTGGAAGCCTTTGGCAATGTCTCCACACCCATGAATCATAATGCATCAAGGTTCACTTTGCTATTTAGCATGGATTTTGACTCGGCAGGTCTTCTGACAAGTGCTTCAATCCAGGTTAGTACATGTAAGAACATGAGATGTTGATTTAGTTGAAGAAATGAAACTGCTATTTTGTGTATAATGAATTGCCAAGAAAAGTAATGAAATTTGGTGAAGTTGATATTACAATTGTTGCCCAAACATCATATTTATACAGTGAGGACACTCGAACCATGAACACTTGTCTTGATATTTGTTTAGTGACTATAGAATGCGGGCACGTCCTTTTGACAATAGTTTTTTTTATGTTTTTGACACTTATAAAAAAAATGCTATACATGTAACACTATACATCATAAGAAGAGCCTTTGTTTGTTAGTCGTCAAAAAAAAGTACACAAAAATGTTAAGTGTCCACAGTTTGAGTATCCTTACTGTAATCACTGTAGCTTGAAACAGTTAAAGCCACAAACCATGGTTGGTTGTTAAGCTGTGGAGTGTTCAGTTTTGTTACCCCATAAGGAAAAGTCCACCCATTCTCTAGGCTATTGGAAAACACTTATGTCACAGCCTGCACAAGAACATGGCGTTGGCTTACTGTATATGTATGTGCAAAAGAAGTGAAGATTAAAATGTCATATCTGTGTCACTGAAGTACTTAGCCACCAATTCTCAAAGGGTGGTGCAGTTTGCGGGTGCTACTGGTTTCCTAAAAGGATCACTTAAAGAAAATTGTCTAATGTTATATTACTTTGTTTCAGACATTCCTTTTGGAAAAGTCCAAAGTTGTCAGGCAATCTGAAGGGGAGAGTACATTTAAGATATTCCACTATTTGTTGGGAGGATGTGAACCTAAGAAGAGGTAAATATTACTAACAAAACTGTACTGTTAGCGTCAGCACATTCAGAGTAACAGGCAAGTTCAAGTCTGCTCGAATATACCTCAGCATTGGAAGAGGTGATGAGTCGTCAGCACTTGTGTCAGGGGGCAAAGAAAACCAATTTTTCAGGCCTGGCCTTTGGGCAAGATGTTACCAGCCACCCAGATATTCCATCTCTTGTAGTAATTATCTGTAATTGTCATTTCCTGAGAAATTTTCTCAACAAAAAAGTGCTTAACTGTTGTGCAAGTGGTAGACATAATGCACTAGTACCACAGGGATATCAGACAAGGCTTTGCAGTGTTATCCTCTGTTTTTGAAGAACTCTGTCGAGTGGCACCCTTATGGAAATCTTCGCTGTAATGGGTCTCCACAATACACAAAAATAAGTAATGTGAACCAGAAGGAGATTTTAATAGTCAGGCTACCATTAATTTTCTGATCTTGGGTATGTTTCTAACAGAAAAGAGTTGCAGTTGGAGGCCAAAATGAGTGAAACCAATGAGTTTATGACAGGATTTGACCTCAAGGTACAGTTTGCAAGCTCTTCAAGTTGGTATTTGCTTTTGATTATTTTTCACTCTATATCCTGGGTAAAAACTTAGAAACTTGCATATAACCTTATACCTTGTTGGTTCTTGTCCTCATGTCAAGGGTTTGTCTTCAGGCTCTACTGTTTTCTTTCCTCCTTAAAGGAGAACGGAAGGCTACAGGGTATAATTTTTGAAATGAACTTACATTGTAGAAAGAACATAAATTGAGAAGAATTGACTGAAAAAAGTTCGTATTTCAGTGCAAATCAAATAGAAAAGTAAGAGAATTCGCCAAATTGAACATCCGCCATTTTGTTAGCATTCTCTTCCGGTTACTTCCAAATAAGGATTACCGGCTGCCATCTTGTGACGTCAAAGCGCTCATGTTTGCGTGCTGTTCGCCTCGGTGCTTCGTTTTGTTGTTCTCGCTCTTCATAAGTCGTCGGATAAGTCGCGGATTTTCGCAGCTATATTGTTATAGTTTGGGACACCAGAACGCTCGATAATACAGTTACAAATATGGCTGAGTTTGAACCCTATTCCTTCGAACCTATGCGAGATTTCTCGGATTCTGATGGAGAGAATACAAATATTTTCAGCTGACGGCCAGAACGACTGAGCTTGGAAGGAGGGAATTTCTTGGTGTAATTGATCGTAATTGCTAGCACTGGGAAAATCAGCGAGAGAGAGAGAGCATGTTTGTTGCCAAGAGATTGGCGGAGCCATGACAAAAATACCAGGTGAAATATTGTGATTAGAAGGATAATAAACATGAAACGATTCAGTCATTGTTTTCATTTAGTCCTTACATTGAAATTAGGAAAAACCAGCCAGTTGTTTTGAGTTTGACATTGCTGCTTTTTCAGTATTATATGGCTTAGATTTAGAAGACCATCCCCCTATATTCACTGTATAAGTCGTCATCCTGATTTCAAAACTGTATGTTCGTGAAGAGAAGTGCTGAAGACGGCCATTGTCAGTGGTTTGACTCAGGCGCGTGGCATACGAGCGCTACGGGAACTTGCAACGTGTACGTAACACATCCATAACATTGTAAATCTTTTTTTTTTTTTCTGGGATGATGTGGGTTACGTCAATTAGCCGCAGGGACCCAGCATTTCACAAATTTTGCAAAGGATTTTAACACGTTTAATTCTCATCGTGTAAAACTTGATTAGCTCTATCAATGATGCAACTTATTTATGAACGATTTATTAGTAGCGGCCAACTACAAAAACGAATCTTTTTAGTAGCTTTAGACTTAGTGAAAGAATTTCTTCGCATTCATTGAACTCAGTCAATTGCATTTTACACACACGGCTGTTGCCTAAATTTCTTGTAGGTTCTGCGAAAAGAAATTAATAAACAGAAGCGACTGACATCTCTGTGTAGCTACACCACGATCAGCGGGGTGAAAGGAAATTGTCACGGCAATTACAAGTGCGACTTTCGCTCTGGATTGCTCTAACTCTTGCGAATTACTATTGCAGGCATCCAATATTTGATTCAGGGCCTAAACTAACAAATACGAATTTGTGAACGAAAGATAATTTGTTTAAAGCTTGCTCGCCAGAAAAGTAACTCACGGCCAAAAGGTCATATCAGGTTATATCAGTTACCTCTTCGTGTAGAGCTCTATTTGCTCGGCGCTCGCTGGACGGCCTTAGACTTAACTTTTTTGTGTGATGAAACAAAGTTGGAACGGAATCCTGGTTTAATCGACGTCTGCTCAAATCGCTTGGCAAAATATCTAGTCGGTACTCACTTTCAAAACACGTGGGCTCAAAGTGTTCGAAACAGACGTGACAGTGCTTCATTTGAGGCAATTTTTCTCTCTTTATCTGAGCAAGCCATTTGCTTATTTAAAGACCTTTACCTTTTAACGGAAGGCGATGAAAACTAATTCCTCTTTTAATTTAGAATCGCTAGGGAATCTATTGGAATAGTCTACAGCTATGGAGTGAGCCATTTTTCCCAGGCACTTACGAGCAAGAGAATAGCCCTTTTCACGGTTACCTTTGCTCATTTGCATTACAATAAAATTTAGCATGTATGCGAGGCAATTTCGGGCTGTTTTGCAGTTTTAGCCCGAAATTGCCTCGCATCCACGTTGGATTACATTGTAATGCAAATGAGAAAAACTAACCGTGAAAAGGGCTATTATATTTTGCGCGAAGGCAAGTGAGCGCAATGACGTCATGCCATGCAGCCCAGCCTTCAACATGGCGGCCAAAATGGCGGACCTACATCGTGTGAATGTCAGGAGCTATTTTGCAGCCAGAACGCGTTAAGAAAGGACAAATACGGACAAATACTGCAATTTTTACTCAATAAAAATTATTTGCTTGGTTGCAAATATGTAAAAATAACTTCGTTTTTCACCTTCCGTTCTCCTTTAAACTCATCACAAATAGATGAGCTTGGGAACTGGTGCCTAAAAGGTTAGCGGGGAGGCAGAAGCCATAAGCCACAGGGGAGGTATCCATGGCAACCCTGGAAGCGGGAACCACCCCCACAAGCAGCCGCTAACTGGCACCGTCACACTGAATAATCAGTGGAAACAACTTACCTGACTCATACTTATGTAGAGATCCCCAACCAAGCGGGAGGGATGGGAAGGGGCGAGAATCCGCAAGGATTCACTAACAGAGAGCAATGATCTGCAAAGATCAACAAGCAACAATGCATGAGAAGGGCAACAAGATCCATAAAGCCCTGCAAATCTCCAACGGGCCACCCCGCAGTTCACATACCGTGAAGGGTGAAACCGCTGACTGCATTCGTTTGAGTCTAACTTTGTATAAATACAACCTTACTTAGATGTACAAGGTGTGCTGTTGAAGTAAAAGTTTCTCTGTATTTCAATAGTCGCTAGATAACCAGGTTCTCTCTGATAAATGGACAGAGATAGAGTTTGCTCTTCAAATGCTGGACATCTCTGAAGAGGAGGCCAAAGGAATCTGGGCGATCTTGGCTGCTATTTGTCATCTGGGCTGTGCTGGGGTGGCAGTAGGTAAATATACAATTTACGTGTTTCACCTTCTTTACAAAGGTGGTCACAGTCTACAACTGGAGGTACTGTACATTTCTCAGGGGGTTCATTAAGGGCCAGGCACCAGGCAAATTGACCAGCTGTGAATGAGACCTAGCCATCAATTTGCCTGCATCGCTGTTTTCGTCGTATCTTGTTACTTTCTTTCATAAGAAAAACTAAAAATGCCCGGCTGAAAAACCCCACTGACTTCCTGCACAAAAACTTAATGAAACCCCTGATTTCTGTGTAGCACTCAAAGCAGCAACTTGTGTAATGTCTTACACATGGTCTCTGTACAGCATATTACACAATTGTCAAAGAAATGTTTCATGTAGTTTGTCACTGCTGTCAGACATGTTTCATGGATTCTGGCAGTTAAAAGGGTTGTAGCATTAACGGCTCACCAAACTAGGAACTCTGCCTTCGCTATGCAACTGAACATAAGGAGGAAAGTGCAATAACATTTATTACATGATAACATTTTTCCTTAATTAAAGAACTCTTTAGAGCTAGCAAACATCACTCTCCATGTAGGTTAGCAGCTCTTGCTATTCACTTGCACCCTGTGGCTTTCCAAGACTTGCATATCATAGTAATATTCATCCACCAGATGACCCTTCAGTACAATAGCACTGTTATCAGCAGTTATCAACAGGGTCCTGTGTCTAATCATTATTTATTTGCATAAAGGTGCAGACAACAAGCCTCACTTTGCCAACCCAGCAGCAGTCCAGAGAGCTGCGGCAGTCCTCGGCACCACTCAGGAGGACATATCCGAGATCATCTTTGCCCCTCCTGTTGTCAATCAGTTCACCATGAGAATGCGTCGCCAAAGTCAGTCTAAAACTGAACTGACTCCCTCCAGTTCTTCCGACAACACCCCAGAGAGACAAGCCAAAGCCACTGCAGTGCAGTATGTTGAGGCGTTGGAAGGATTTGCCATGGGGCTGTATCAGGAAGCTTTTGCTGCACTGGTTAGGTTCATTAACAGGTAAAGGTTCTGAGATAAAATGTAATTTTTTTGTGCACTTCAATGAGATGCAAAGTAGCTAACAAGTTGATAAAAACTAACCTCTTGGAAGCAAAAAAAGACCATTGTAGTTGTTTCACTATGCGGTTTGAGCAGCTACTGTACATGTACTGCCATATTTTATAGCTATCCTTCTGTTCTATTTCTGCAAAGGATACAAATTTCTATTTCCTCTAGAAATTCTTTTGCAAAACTAATTCCAGACAACGATGTCTGGTAGACTTGTCTTAAAACTCGTGTTGAATTAATGAATAGTCTTGTGTCTTAAATCAAATGGAAAAATAAAAGCATATTTCTCAAACCTAACATATATATATACTGTACATGTATAACTGACGTGTAAGTCTTGAGTTTTCTTGTTTTTCATCTTGAAAGAAAAAGAATGGGAAGAATGCCCCTCGACCTCACTAAAAATTTGATAAATTAATCTTAAGTGTATGTTGAATCAGATACATATACATCCGGGCAATTGAACAATTCGGAATTTGAACTCAATCGAACCCAATCAAACTCAATCAGTGGATCGAGTTTGATTGAGTTCAACAATCGAACCAAATCGAACACTGAACTTTGTGTGAGTTCGATTTCCAATCCAATCGAATTCAATCAAACAGTCCATAGATTGAGTTCGATTTAGTTCAATTTAGTCCGATTGAATAACAGTTCGATTGGGTTCGATTGACTCTGCCAGGATACATGCAATAATATTATTACAATCAGTTTAAGATTTTTAGTAATTATTTCTTTACTTGTAGGGTACTATTTTCCTAGCTGGTTATTTTTACATGATATTCACTTCAAAGTTGTACCTGTCTTGTAGATCTCTTCAGTGCAATGTGAGAACTGTCTCATCAATGCACGTGTTGGACCCTCCAGGCTTCCAAAACCCTGCATCAGTCGGCAAGTCTGAGGGAGCACTGTTTGACGACCTGTGTCACAACTATGAGTATGAGAGACTGCAGAAGTTCTTCCATGACACAGTGTTCACTGCTCAGATGGAAAGATACTCTCAGGTACAAACAATTGCAGTTTGTAGAAGTTTGACAGTGTTCTCAGTGAGTTGAACTGAGATACTTAATGGCATCTATAGTTGTGTAAGGGAAAGCAAAGGTAGGCTATCACCTAGGTGCAACCTACATCTGTATACTAGGGTTTGGTAAAGCACTTTTCATGTATAATTGAACTTAGACTGCGAAAACAGCCGTCCTTCTTCGCTCCCGGCCCGAGGGGCGTTTCGCGTGAAGTATTTCACGCGAATTGCCCACTCGGGCCGGCAGCGAAGAAGGACGGCTGTTTTCGCAAGCTAAATTCAACCTTGACTGAGTTACCATCATTTGCTATTGCAACATAATTTTGTGCAGAGCAATGTATGCCTGATATTGGACACTCAAGTTGCCTTTTCAACTTAGACTCGGACTTTCATTAGTAAGACACCATCTTGAATATGTGAGCATTGTGCAGGAAACCAAATCATTGACTTCGAAGATGTGGAAAAAGAGCCACTTGTTTTGTTAGACATTGTTATGATCGAGCACCAGAGTCTATGACTCGTCTCCTGAATGAACTACAGTGGCCTTCCCTGGAACAGTGTCGAAATGAAGCCGAGCTCACTCCACTATGATGTAGAAAGCTGTCAATGGGAAGATAGCCCTCAAGAGTCCAGAAAATGTTAAGCTCAAGCAGAGAATAACTAGACAGTACCATGCCATGAAATTCACACATTTCCCCCACCTGCAATTCTTACAAATTCAGTTTTTATTCAAGAACTATACCCGAGTGGAGCTCACTTCCTGCTGAAGTAATAGACCAACTGGGTGTTGAGACCAGTCTGGTCTCTTTTTTATCTCAATAGTGATTTAGTTGCAATCATTTTCTTTTGTTTTTGTCTTTTAAATCTGCGGTGATGGGTAAATCCCTAAATGCAGATTACGTACACCGATGTGCATGTGGAATTCATCCATCTTCATTGTTCTGTTTGGGATGCAAGGCTATATCCATAAGACGTAAATGTGATCGTGATCACTGATGACATATTCGTTTGATTTTCACAGGAGAACATAGAGTGCAGTTTTGAAAATGTGACAGCCTCTCCTGATCCTGTTGTGTCCGTGTTTGATAGAGCTGCTCAGGGCGTGGTATGTAGTACTGTGTCTACATGTGTTTTCACTCAACGTCTATCATGTGCTGTTGTTATGCTGTCCAGCTTTGCTGTTCCTCTACAGTTTTGAGCCGCTATTATGATACTAAGACCAGTTGGTCAGTGATAAAGTTGCCTAAAACTGCATAACTTAGCGACTAGGAGCATTCGACTTCCCTTCTTGACAAGATGATACTCCAGCGCAGAGTTACCCCTAGCATTATTGTAAGTTCGTAGGTACCCATTTATACACCTGGGTGGAGAGAGGCACTGTGAGAGTAAAGTGTTTTGCTCAAGAACACAATGCGAGGACCCCGGCCAGAGCTTGAACCCAGACCGCTCGATCCAGAGCGGCGTCTTAGGCCACCGTTGCTCTCAATTAAAGGCTAATCCGCACTTCAATTCACTGCCGGAAAGGCTACGATCAGATCTTTTAGAAATTCACTGGAAAATTCCTTCTCTTATCCACTGAATTTAGGGCAAGTCAAAGACCAACCTTGTAACGACATGCGTGGCTCTCACGTGAGCGAGATAAACCCTAACATCACACTTGAGTTCAACCCAATGATGGTGCGCCGTTTGTCTCTGGCTTTGTAACTTCTCTCTCTCCTTTTTTTTGCATCTGTTTAGACACGAGGTTCCACTTTAGACCTGAGGAGTGAACAGAAAGGCTTGTTGTGGATCTTGGATGAGGAATCGATCTTCCCTGGAGCGAATGACAGCAGTTTTCTTGCTCGACTTTATGTGCATCACTGTAACGAAAGTAAGTAATTCCGTCCATTGTTAACAAGTGAGGTGCAAAGTACCTCTTCTCAGAAGTGCTGTGTTAAGAAGATGGAAATTTGCGGGCAAGAGAAATACTACAATTAACTTTCCTTGTCCAAGAATACGGTCATTTGGAATACTGTATTGTGTAAATAAATTTTCTGAAAATTTTAAACTGTGTTCGCTCGCTTTTACCATAATTGATATGCTCTTAAATTAAAGCAACTGTTCAGTGTTAAAGTGAAAAGCTTATTACATAACTTGCAAGAAATTCCGGACGATTTTAATTTAGGACAAAAATGTGTGGGGAAATAAAACCGTCTGAAATTTTTAAGCGTCCGAAATATATACAGTGCAGTGAAAACTACCATCTTTTGATGTTGTTTTAGTCTCATTGGTGTTTTGTAGGGTAGCGTCCGAAGTTTTTTTTGCAAGTGATGCATGTTGCGGTGCACGATAGTCTTTTTTATACGCTAACGTTGTTCGTAATATCTTTCTTTTTTTCCAACAGAGGACACGTGGGTAAAACAGGGACCTCTCAAAGACACATTTTACATCAACCATTGCCAAGGCAACCTGCCTGTCCTGTACAATGCACGAGGCTGGCTGAAAGTGGCCAGGGAACACGCTACTGTTAAACAGGCTCATCCAATATTGGCAGAGTCCTCAAAGTAAGTTATATGCTCAGTTTCTATACAGGTTAATGCGCCTGCAGACCTTTGAATCCCTTGCTCGACTTGAGAAAGTATCTCTTTCAGCCTTTCGTAGCAACAACAACAACAATCTTTTTTCGTGCCCAGAAATTACACAGTATAGACTTAAATACAAGAGATAAAAAAAAAAAATACAAAAGAAAAGAGCACAGCCACTTAGCTCGATTAGCCTTGCTATTTCTAAGTGGCTGGGCCAAGCGAGTTTTGAACTCTTGACGGTTAGCTGGCGAGGTAGCTTTCTTTGTATATTCGAGAGTGCTCGTATCCCGGAGGAGTACACTTTTCTGATGGGTTAGTAAGTATCGGAAGTACTCGTGGTACTTTACAAGTTCAAGTGTGGAACCAAGTCAGGGAAGTGCGAGGCTCCTGTTACTACCTTGATTGCTTTGAATGCTAAGAGAAGTTTGATTTCAGTGTTTAATCTTGATAAACATAAGTTCCAGAGAGGTTGGGAAACACAAAAGAGAAAGAAAAGCACAAAATAGTAGATTGATCAGAGCAAATTGTACAGAAGGGTTAAGTAATCTTTGTAAAAAGGAATTATTTTCTAGAGGTTTACTACTGCGTTTTCCTGTTCTGTACAATGTAGATCTTACTTGAAGGACATGTTTTCACGACATCGTTCCGCCGCCGAGGGCGTGACTCGATCCCGGAGCCTGAAAAAGACGCTGAACACACCCACGGCAATCAAGAAGAACTCACACTGCTTACAACTCATATACCAAGTGGTGAGTGCACGTTATACGATGACAATGTCGGACAAGAATTTTAATCCAAAATGATTATAATTTGATTATCACTAGGCCGGAAAGACTTTGTTTATGTTTAACGTTTTAGCCATGGCATTAATTCTCAGATTGTAATAAGCGCCCCTTTATCGCGCAAAATAAGCTCCAAATCTTCGTAAATTTCACTACAGGCAGGGTTCTTGTTAAGAGGCGGTAACCGGTAATTTTTACCGGCTGTTCAAGTAAATGTTACCGGCTGTTTCACTGAAATATTTACTGCCGAAATTATCCAACAAATTTTCGTCTGTTCAAAGGTGAAATCCCATTTCGTTTATGGGAAAAAATTGCTTTTCCTTCGAACCAATGCTGTGAAGATATTTAGCAGATGTTACCGCTTTGAAAATACATCATTTGTTGAAGCAATCCAACTTGTTTTTCCACCCCTCGAAACGACGTCCGTCATGTTTCCTTCCATTCCTCTCGCGGCCAGGAGAAACCCCCCATAATCCATTGAGAAACGTTTACAAAATGGCGTCCACACGTGGAAAACGACAGAAAGGTCTGTTTGAATTTGGTTTTCAACCAAAGCGTCAGAAAAGCGGTGGTGAGTCAAAATCAATAAAATAGTGCCGTATAACCTACTTTATTTTGCTGAGTATTAAATTAATTTAACAGCCGCTGACACGCGACAGTGATCGATACGAACGTCAAGTTAAAACTTGAAAACGCGTGCCCGTGCATTGTCTTCTGAAACCTGAGTTTTGAGCACTTGTATTTTCCCTGTTGCAGTCAAAGCTTAGTAGTATTTCAAAGTAGTTTTTAGTATTAAGTTTGTTGAAGAAAAGTAACATAATCTTGAGAGAAAAAAGGGATAAACGTTGCATAATACTAAAGTGCCACAGTCAATAAATAAAAATGATCACTTTGACTATAACAACAATTTGTTGGTTCATGAAAAAGGGTGCCACGAGTCATGTTAAAAGACGCTTTGAATCACAGAAAACCCAGTAGCTCCCGGGGGCTTCGCCCCCTGGACCCCCACCGGGGCACTGCCCCTGGACCCCGGTGGGGGCTCCCCACACCCCTGGCGTGAAGAGCAGGTAACAAAGTTACGTGCTATTTCTGGTTTTTTACCTTCTATGAAAAAATTTAGCAAGAACCCTGTGTACTACAGGATAGCTTTTGTTTCGATTGTTCAGAGTTTTAACCATTTTCGTGCTCTGTCACCCGTTCTGTATAGGTTTTTCACCTATCTTCCCGTCAGCCAGTTGCTTGGCTTGTAAATAAACCAAAAGATATGTCTAATTTCTTACGCGAGGTTAACACCTGCGATCAAACGTTCTTTTTTGGGAGGGTCAAAAGAATGACTGATCACAGGTTCACGCGAGGTATTTGTTTCATTTCAGGACACCATTTTGGACGCCATCCGAAAGACCAAGGTCAACTTCGTGCGCTGTATTCTCCCTGTGGAAACCGCTGGCCAGTTTGACAGCGTAGATGGCGAGCCCTTGAGTAGGACTGGAAAGGAGGTGTCCTCAATGAATGTACCGCTGATCAGACATCAACTCAGGTCCGCAGAAATGCTCGACGCTGTCAGGATACACCGGCAAGGTGGGCTGACTGTGACA
>JAHPZR010019321.1:0-7500 GCA_019787425.1 Platygyra sinensis | reverse complement strand
GTTCAATCCTTGCTTGATATTGTATTGTTTACAAAATGCCTTCAGTGAGCAGCAAGGAAAGTTCGGTTGTTGGCGACCGATTGTTTAGAATTTCTGTTTGTTCGCAGGCGGTGGAGACGCTGTTGGAACACCTTGAACTCGATAAAAGAAGTTACCGTCTTGGTCTAAGCCAGGTAAGACAAAATTAAAAGATAGGGTTGTGTTTGGAGGAGGGGATTTTGAAGAGCATCTTTAGAAAGATGTTGGCTCAATAAGTGACTCAAGCTTCTCGTGAAAAGAATTCCGAGTGCGCTCTCCTGGCAGGAGCTGAACCTCACTGAGCCACAGGTGACAAGTGTGAGTTAGGCCACACACATACCCATGTTCAGATATGCTAAACATTCAAGGTTAAATACCGCCATTCCTTTCTAAAGTATATCTCATTGCAATCACTCTTACCACCCCTCCTGTGCACTTTGCTTTCTCCCTTACCCTCCCCTCCCTTTAAACCTGAAGCACTTGAATGCCTTTAAAGCGCTTGAATGGCTTTTGAAGGAACCCATTGAAGTGCACAGACTTCGAAAGAGTATCAGAGACGCACTCTTAACTAACTGGGTGGGTAGAATTTAAAACAAAAACTTCTGTGAACATCGTGCCATCCTAAAAAAAAGTACGGATGCGAGACCCCCTGATAAGTTCTACAGAGCAGGAAAAACAAAGCTTTCATAATTGTAACCGTGCTTAAAGGTTATTGTTCAGAAATACGGTTGTCTGAAATCGTAGAAAGCCGTTATATTTTATTTTGAACTGTTCGTATTATGCACATCAGCATGAAATCACCTGTTTTCGAGCCTGTAATATTGCAGTAACAGGCTGGGCTCCAGCAGGGTTTTATTCTTATGGTTTGGCTTAATCCTGCCTTTGTGCGACGCTTTTATTGTTTACAAAACGTTAAGTCAAGATTAGATTGTTATTTTTCTGCGAGCAACGAGTTTCTGCCGACAAAGAGATTATAAACGCATTTGATGATCGACCTGTTCTGAAAAACAGTTCGCACCATTTGGGCTTGTGTCTGTTAATTGAGGTTTTTTGAAAAAAAAAACAAAAAAACAAAATGGACATTTGAAGGCAGCAGAGGTTTGTGGTTACTTGTAATTATTTACGTTCTGTTGAATTTGTTGACATACTGTAATTAAGTTGCTTGATTACCGTTTCAAGCCTACCCGCATTATTTACTTTATTTTCATTCGTTCTGGCTTCGTTTTGTCGAACGTTACCAACCCTTTCACTCAAAATGGACGTATATAGCTTCACTGTCTACTCGTTGCTTTTCTTTTCGTTTCTGCGGGCCGTCGTCTCGTTTGTTTGGGATGATTTCGCGGCCATGCTCAATCGGTTTGTTAATCAACAAAGTTAATCAAACTTGTGTCGGCGCACAAGCAATGTGTGAAATGAATTAGTCGCTAAAAATCTCAGTTTTGTAGAATTTCTGCTCTCATCCACTAAAAGGAACGATCGAACGAAGAACTTTGCTCTATTTGAGTCAACTGAGAGTTAAACCTTCCATCTTTAACACTTGGTTGACAGTGCCATCGACTGTTATTGCTATTAAAGAGAACTTAATTATTGATCAATCGACTAATTTAGGTCAATTTAATTGTTAAATTGTTATTTATTTGATGTTTTGTAGCGTAGTGGATATATGTCGTGTGAACTGCGGACGAATTTCTGTCGTCGACTTCGGATCAATATGAAAGACTATTGTCTTTGGTTTATCGCAAATCCTTCGTCTCGACAATGATTACATTTAAGTACATGGTTGCGAGGGTGCTGAGCCCTTGTGTTATGCAGTCTTAAAGGCTTCACTGCTCGCGTTCGATGGAGCAAGCTACGCCGTTACTGAACTTTGTGTGCACCGAGGGCCTCTAATATACGCCTCTTGTAAACGTTTGCTCTTTACTAAATATCTTTGGTCACGGTGTCAGGTCAACACTGGCTCAGCGTTTCTCTGTCAAAGATGCAGACAATGCAAATGAGGATTATTATACATTGAACTTTAACTCTTTTCTGATTGGCCGAAAGCGTACAGTGAATTTTCGAAATCAGCGCCCATGACGTCATAACTGCAGATTATACAATAATCATGTCAATGACACTCAAGGTCACGGGTAATCGTGTCAAGTTCGCGCGCTTTTTGTTGCTTCCCGTCAGCGAAGAAGCAAAAACATGACTTCCATTTTTTTTTCGTTCAATGTATCATGAAACAATTATTAGATTCGGTTTCTGTAATATCCAGAATAATCAAGGTCGAGGTAAGGCCGGGTTATCAGCCGAAGCCGATGCTGCGGCTGATAACCCTTACCTCGACCTTGATTATTCTGGATATCACATAAACCTCATCCAATAATTGTTTATTAGTTTTTAAAGAGCTTTATTGTCAATGCGGGCTTCGATATGAGGAGGTGAAATCAAAACCAAAGAAACAAGCAAATGTGGTGTTATCAGAACACACAGCAATGATTGAGACTGTGGTTTTGAAGTGAAATGACTAAGTTCAGATTCTTGAAGTGATAAAGAGATAATCTGTTTACTTATTCAGCAGAGTTCAATTTCTGATTTTCTTTTTCGCCTTCACCTACGCGCCTCTCTTTCTAGAGAAGGCCGGCGGAGAGAATGGAGGCCTGTCCCTTAAAACTTTGTCCTAAATTTAAGGTAATTCCCCTGAAATAAAACCGACAATAGATTTTCGTTCAAACTTTGCCCACCGAATATTTATCATATGAGAACTTCAATTTTGAAATTAAAAAGGGGGGTGCCCATACTCATTAAGGAGCACTAGGGCATTGAAAATGATCCATTTTGGCATTACTTAATGCTTATTAGAAGAACGCATTCCCAGTGATAATTATAAATTTTGGTGACCACGACACATGAGAACACGCATTAAACTAGAGTCAATGCATTGTATCGGACACAAATAAACTTTTTAATTTTAATTTAGACAGAAAGCTGAATTCTTGATTAAAATTTCAACCAAATTTCTTGACATGGTTACCATAGGGCAAAATAGAAAAGACCACAGTTTACTTGCTATTTTCGTTATTTATTCAATTTTCAGCAATAGAAATCAGATCAGTCTTTCCTCAAGCAAATTTTATGATAAGTTGATTACAATGACGGAAAAAAAAATGGGGTGCCCGTGCTCGTTGGTGAGCTATAGCCATTTTCCAACTGACAGCGCTCAATATCAAGGCAAATCCGCCATGTTTTCAATGTGCGCGTGCACGCGGGCGCGCTAAATGACGCTATACATTATGCGCAGAAAGGATGCGCAGTGCAATTGTGAGGAATAACCTTAATAAGTTCTTTCTTCTTAGAAACGAATCGCAGTCCGCCAGTTACGTAGTGTTTGGGATTGCTGTTACCTCTTTGTAAACAATTATTTTTAGATAAGATGTAAACCTAACCAATCAAGGTAAACGTGGTTTTTGCAACCAATCAGGAACAAGATGACTCAGTGGCGCCGTGAGCTTGTCGTTTCCCCGCCCTTAGCCAGATTCACCTGTTTTCGTTTTGTGTTTCGTCCACCTTTTTTTTTGTTATAATTGGGCAGACGTGAATATTTAGGGTTAGGTGTAGGTTTTACAAACGTCCTAAGGGAGACATATTTGGCTTTCATCTGGTTGGTTTTTGCTAAAAAGGGGCGCCTTCATAAGCTATCCTTACGTCCTGAACTGAGGGTACTTCACGTAATATTATCATTGTTGTTTAGATCACTTACATTTTAGAGCGAATTGTGTGTTTTGGTGACGTTTTACCAATGAGGACACTTTGTGATGTTTGTCATAAGGAATCTGAATCTCATCAGCGTCAATCCTGGACGTATCTGGCGGAGTGAAAACAAATCATAATGCACCCTTCCCCCCACCCACCCACCCAGATTTTACTTTCTTTGAAGTAATATATTTTTTTATTCCTCCTGCTTAGATAACTGTGGTTTGTATTTTTTTTTTATCAGATCTTCTTCCGTGCTGGAACTCTTGCTCAGTTGGAGGACGCTAGAGACGAGAAGACAACTGGCACTATAGTAGAACTACAAGCTTTCTCTCGGGGATTCTTAGCGAGAAGAAACTATAAAAAACTGCAGGTAAACTTCCATTGAAACTGATTCCGCGTTCAGCATAGTTTAGACACATTGGTAGGCCGCATGGAAAACAGAACTCTCGTTTATTTAATTTTGCTTTATTGCGTACTGAAAACGCGCTTCGTTTCCAACAATGTTGTCGCTCAATATTTATGCCAACGAAAACCCGTGAACGTGCACAGACTTATGACAGTGAAAACGTTTCCTTCTTAGCCATTCACAAGCAGACTGCTTTTTTTGAATTGTCTATTGCTTTCCACTGGTTATAGGTTTCCCCGCGTTTGCAGTTGCCAGATGTTACAGGTTTTCCCGCACTTGCATCTGGCTTGATATTTTCCCGCCCTTGAGTGCCGGTTACGTGTTTTCATACGCTTGGTGATCATGATTGTTCCATGTTTTCCCGCCCTTGCCGTTCGTTACATGTTCTCCAGCGTTTGGCAATGGTTTTCGTCTTTGCTTGATGCTATTGGTTTCACCGTTCAAATTAATAACAACATTTCAAATTGTCTTTGTTTGCCTGTAGGTTCAGTGTACAGCTATCCGTTGCATTCAAAAGAACATCAGGTTTTTCCTTGCAGTTAATAACTGGCCCTGGTGGAGATTATATACCAAGGTATCAGATAAGTGAAATTATTTCATCAATTCCTCGTGTAATAATCCGAATTTCTTTTGCAGTTCGTTTAACTTTAAAGTTTTTTTACTTGAATGTTGTAATTCGGTGATTTAACTTTGGTTTCGGAGTGACTTGTCAGCTACAATGGGCGACGAAAGAAGTGTTTAACCTCTTCTATTTCATTTGCGTTAATTCTCTGATAACCCCGGACCCCCAATTCAACGTTGTGTTGGCACTGTGGTTTTTGCAGTCTAAGAAATAGAAAAATTCAATAATGGGGGGGGAAATTTCCAAGACGCTCAAAAATCAAATTTCACTGTGAAGTGTCTCAACGCTTTTATTCCTCCTTGTGGTTTAAAAACTTTCTCTTTCTGTGTCACGTCCCTTTGGTCTGCATAACCTGTTGTGTTCCTGATCTTTGTGCAGGTTCTTCCGTTATTAGATGTTCATCGAACCGAGGAAGAACTCAAGAGCAAGTCGGTAAGGATGATGGTGTTACGTTCTACTTAAACAGCGTCAACAATTGGACCCCGTCCAGACTACGAAAAAAAAAAACGCTCTTCAAACCAGTGGTATTTGAAAACACCGGCTTTGTGTTTCGTGTGTACGGCAAACATTTTGAAAACGCCGTAGCTTTTCGAAAACGTTGCAGTCACGATAATTGTTTCACCAGCCCGAGTTTTCCACAAATCCAAAATGGCCGGTCATTTTTGCCGTTTTAAATTCCTCTGGCCTATTGTAGACGGAAAACATATGATGCGTTTTTAGAGTGAAATCTCTGTTTTCAAATTCCGCTGGCGTATCGTGGACGGAGCCATAGAGAAAAGATGTGAAATGGCTATAGCACAAGTCGCATACCTTTCCCGCCCACAATACGAGTTGTGCGTGTTTTTGTGTTTCTTTTTTGACGAATTTTGATTGGTTCTTTGCGTCATGTTCGTTGTTGTGATTGGCTAAATTCGTAACTTTGGTTTTAGTTTTACCACAGTGACAGTAACAAAGGGAACTTCTGTTTGATTGGTTTATTTGGTACCCTAGTACTCAGACTCCTTTTGAGCGCGCGCTGAAGTGACACGGTGAAGAGCATTCCACTGTTGCTTGTCAACGGTGCTGCCATTTAACTGATTTTCTGTTTTTTTCAGGGAGAGATCGACACTTTGAAATTAAAATTAGCAAGACTAGAAAGAGAAAAGAAGGAATTAGAAGAAGCGAACGAGAAACTTCAACAAAAGGTACATATATTACCGCTTATACATCTATGTAGTATAGTGCAGAACCCTGAAAGAACGTACAAGCCGGTATATGTAACAAATTTTCCTTTATTTAAGAACGTTGACCATCATATCTGAGATCTACCTTTTATGCAGAAGTCGAAACGAAATAATTAGCTTGGAATACAGAGTTTTTAATATTTTTAAGAGGCACATTGTCTATTTTGGGATGTTGAATATTTCAGTTTATCAAGCTCAATATTTTATTGTCTGAGCCGCGGTTTTCTGGTCACGAGAATGTTTCTGTGATACTTGGCTATTTGCTGCAGTGTCAGTTCTCAATACAATTATCAACAGACTCAACAGTGATTTACAGTCTACTTATGAAGTTTGTCTTTCAGTACTCGTTTATTTGTTCTTGTGCGGTCTACTTAAACCGTGTTGGGCTATTTATTGTCCTCAGACGTCTTTTGAAAGATTTTCTTTCTTTCATGTGGCTGTGCACCCACCGTTTGTTTCATTCACAGATACCAAATAAGTGATCTCGTCATGACGAATTTCATGATCATGTGATCAGTGAATCTCCTGTTTAATAATATAGATGAAAGAGAAATTAGAATTTCATCCGTGTTTGATTCGGGTATTTTTCCAAAGAGCTATCTCCTAGAAAAGAAAAAAAAATGGTTTCTCATTTTGGCTTTGAGAAACCTATCTCATGACTTGTTTTCCAGATGTTTATACTCTTGTTAATAGAGAGGTTAAGCATGACGTTTACGGCAAACGTCAAACAGCAAAAATGAAACTTTTACCGTCTGTCCTCAGCTCTCTGTACAGTAGAATCAAAATATTTGTATTTGCAGTAAATAGTAAGAGACACTTCTATTTTTGTATGATTTATTTAAGGATTACAAGAAAAGAACAGAAAATCAGAGGTCTCGGGTGACCTTTGCCGTTTGCCGTCTGCTGTAAACGTCATGCTTAAACTCTCTAATGTATTTTTTCTTGAACACAAAACAACCTTTTAGCGAGGTGGTTCCAATTCTTGTTTTCATGTTCAATGTTTGTATAAAGACAATTTGACAGCAATGTTATCATTTTCTTTCAGTACTGACGTTTTAAATCGTCTAAATAAATCATTGTTTTTTTTTAATCTTTCAAACGAACTGATGATGAAAAGAATTCCAGTATTTCTCAGCTACGAACCATTGTCTTCGAGGCTTTAATGGATTAACTGAAGCCTCCACTCTAAACCAACTGATAGCTTAATTGAAGTGCATATCAATTTTCCTAAAAAAAAAAGAAAAGCAGGACATTGCCTTTTGTTATATACAAAGAATGTTTCAATCAGTTATTGTCATCCTGAAGCTAAGTGCCTATGTCAGGGTTGAAGCGTTTGAAATTACTCAGTTACTTCTTTCGCAATCGATCTTAAGCTTCTCAACTCTTTACCATCCTTATATCTTTCCACTTTATTCAGTATTGCCTCAGATGTTTTAATGTCTTACTAAACTACAACTTTAAGGTTTTCCTCTATGTGACGGTGGTTTTTGTTT